>JAQZBX010094624.1:0-12006 GCA_029593785.1 Cabassous unicinctus | reverse complement strand
CTTCTCCTGGGGCCTTCTCTCCAACATCAAAACTCCAAAATCAAAACTGCAACTCAAAAACTGCTCGCTCTGTCCTTTGCCTTGCCTTTTATATTCAATTCCCCCACCCACCAAGGAGTGGGGCTCAATACCCTACTGATGTGGCCCAGTCAGTGCCCTAATCATAACTTAATCATGTCCAGATTAACAGATCAGTTTACAAGCATGATCCAATTATATTTTTGGAATTCATAATTACATCAAACTTCGAAAGGGCTACAATCACCATCATATCCATTATCTTTTCATGTATGTTTACAATTTCTTCATTGTGTTCTCCAAGTCTCTTCTTAATATTCTTAATCTCTTCCTTCAGTTCATTAAGTTGGTACATGATATTTGTTTAGACAGGCTTTGATTAGTTTTTCAATGTCTGCAACTCTTCCTGGTTTTTAGGTTGTTCATTGTGCTGGGCCATGTCTTCCTGTTTCTTAGTATAGTTTGCAATTTTTTTTTTTGCCCTCTGGTCATCCTTTTATGTTGATGGGTTTATTCAGTTGATTAGCTTCTTTTTTTACTCTATGGTTTTATTTAATTGCTGTTTTTGTGTGTGTAAGTTTTCTCTTTGACACATTGTTCTTATCCTATTTCATTGCTGTTGCCTATGTTCCCTTAGAGGAATAATTAGGACCAGGGAAAGTGAAAGAGGTAAGAAAGTAAAAGGAAAATAGTAATAATAATAGTAGTTGTTAGAAGCTGGGCCATTTAAGATATTGGAAAATGAATATTTAACTCTTGTAAGCAGCTTAGAGTAATAGGAATAGAAGTGTGGGGAACCCAACAATGAAATAGGAAACCAAATAGAGAAAAATATATAGACTGAATTAAAAGGCTAGTATGATGATGAGAGAGGGAAAGATAAAAGAAAGGACAAAAAGAATAAAGTTAATAAGAGAAAGAGAACAGGTTAGATGAGGTAGAAATAAAAACCAAAAAAATTTGTGTCTAAACAGAGGTGAAATGTAAGAACAACAACAGAAAGGAAAAGATAGACTTATGAAGGAAGGAAAAGAGATAGCTTTGGTATACAAAATGAGTTTACACAGAAAAGGGGAAATCAAGGAAGGGGAAACACAGTAACCAAGAATCAAGCCAGCAGTACCTTTAGAAATTTATCTCTTTGTCCAACTCCCTCCAGATCGATGCCCTGAGGCCTCCAACTCTGTGGGTTCCCAAAACAGCTCACTCAGGCAGGATCTTACCCCCTCTCAGCTGTGTTTTGTGAGAGAGATCTGTCTATGTTCCTTTGAAAGAAAAAAATTGGGACCAGATAAAAGAAAAGAAATAAGAAGACAAAAGGAATAATAGTAGTGGTATTAGTAAAAGGCAGGAGAACAAATGTAAAAGACCTAGGAAATTGAAAAATTAATACAAGTAAGAAACACATAGGAATAAAATCATGAATGTGGAATTGAAACAATGAAACAAAACAGAATAGAGATATAAATATATAGAATGAATTAAAATGTTGGAATGATGAGAAGATGGGAAAAGAAAACAGAGAATGGAGAAGGGAAAAAGTGAAAAAGAGTATTACAGGAAAAAAGGGAGAAAGGGATAAATACAAGAAAATTTGCTGACCAAATAAAACAGGGGGAATGAAAACACAAGTAGGAAAGCAAAAGGTGTAAAGATGAAGGAGTGAAAAGAAATAGCATAGGTAGAATAGATGAGTAACCAAAAACATAAAAGAAAGAAAAAGCAAAAGTAAACAAGCAGAGAGAGAAAAGGAGGGGTTACAAAACAAGCAAGAAACAAACAGGAGCAACTCGATTTTAAAAAAAGGAGATAGAAGAAAATAATAATAATAAACATGGAAAAACAGCCTTCTCCTTTAGACCCCTAAGGATCTTCTCAGACTTCTGGTGTTCCTCACTCACCCTGCAGCCTGCACTCTGCAGGTTTTGAGCTGGGTTTTAGTGAGTAAAGTAAGAGAAATAAAAGAAAATGAACTTTAAAAAGAGAGAGAGAGAGAGAGAGAGAGAGAGAGAGAGAGAGAGATCCAATTAACGCTAATACAAAGAAAATATCTATATGTTCCCTGTCCTAAAGTTTCAGATGGTTTCCTGATATCCTGGTGGATCACTTCTTAAGGAATAGCCAGAAATAGAACCAGGGACCTTATATGTGATAGGCAAGAATTATTCCACTGAAATATTCTGCCTCCTTGGGTTGACTAGCCATGCAGAAGTCTATCCTCCCCTTAACCCTAGGGCAGGTTAGATCCCTTGCAGTCAGCTGTAATGGTGCTGATCCTGTCTCTGCCTCCTCTTTGATGTAATTTCTCTCTTAACCTAGGTGACTGAGCATGACCACCAGCCTGAGATGATCCCCCTCCCCTCTCCCTGTTTAGCTGGGGTCCCTTTCAATATTCAAGGGGGGCCCAGCTGGCAAAACTCTCTGTAAATAAAATAGGTCTCCACTCTCCCAGTCCCCTCTTCCTCCCAGGGAATTTGCCATCACACACCCATTTGGAACAGGAGACTGGATCTCCACCTAGTCTGTCCAACCTGAGGGCTGGGTATGTGTACCCCTTCCAGTCACTGAGGTAAGCAACCCCAGAATATTCCTGGCTTCCCTCTCTGTCCAGTATCCTCCTATATGACTCAGAGCACTTCCTGTTGAGGTAGATGTCTGCTCTACTGTCAGTTAGATATGATTCGCCAGAAATTTTACCCTCGATTCATATCTTGGAGTAGGGCAGGGGAGCTCTTCCCAGCAGCCGGAAGGTTTAATAATGATTACTTGTTTTGGTTTCTTTGTGTCTCTGACTCTCACTCTTCTGGAAGTTGGTAAGATGTGTACTGGTTTGCTGTGGCCCAAAGTAGGTCCACATGGCAGCCTCTGGCTTTTTGTTGTTGTTGTTTTAGTGATAGCTAAGATTTATATGTCTAACACATGGGCCATGTTCCCACAATTCCCTTTGTTTTTGGCATGGTTTATTTTCCTTTTCCTTTGTCTCTAAGAATTTTCTGATTTCCCTTGTAAGTGGGTTTCAAAAATTATCGTAATGGTTGTGTATTTTCCACTTATTTGTACAATCCTAGTTTTCCTTCTGTTATTGATTTTAATATTCCAATGTGGTCGGACACAAAACTTTGTGTAATTTCAGTCTTTTAAAATTTATTGTCTACTGTCCTAACATATGGTATAACCTGGAGAATGATCCATGGGAATTTTAGAAGAATACGTATTCTATAGATGTTGAGTGGTGTTCTACATGTGTCTCTTAGGCGTATTTGGTTTATACTATTGTTTAAATCCTCAGTTTCCTTACTAGTATTCTGTCTCGATCAATCCATTATTGAAATTGGTGTTTGAAGTCTCTAACTATTGTTATATAATTTTATTTCTTCTTTCAGTTTTGTCAATGTTGTTTAATGTGTTTTGTGGCTCTTGGCATAGAGGTTGATGATTATTACACATTCTTGGTGGATTGACCTTTTATTAATATACAGTGTCCTCCATTTTCTTTCAATGTAGTTTTTTACTCCAAGGCTATTTTTTCTGATATTAATATAGCCACCCTGATCTCCTCTAGTTCCTCTTTGTATGAAATATTTTTATTCATCTTGAAACTTTCAAACTATTTGTTTCTTTGGATCTGAAGTGAGTCTCTTTAAAAAGTAACATAGATGTTCCAAGTTTTTTTTTTAAATCCATTCTGCCAGTATGCATGTTTTAATTGGTGAGTTTAATTTGAAGCAATTATGAAAAGGTAGGTTTTATTTAGCCATTTTTACTTCATTTCTTGTACATCTTATGCTTTTTAACCCTCATTTCCTCCATTGCTGCCTTCTTTGGTTATAGTTGATCTTTTGTAGTGAAACAGTTTGATCTCATTCTTGCTTCTTTTTCTCTAAAACTTTTACATAGTTTCTTTGTGAGGTTATGCTGGAATTTGTTTTTAACATCACATATCAATCATAACCTCCTTTGAATTGACAAGAACTTATCTTCAATTTCAACACTAATAATAAGAAACAAAAAGTTAATAATTGTTAAATAAAATACTTATAAGCAAATTTTAATTCAGAAATGGATTACATTTTAAGACATATAACTGAAAATAACTTTAAAGCTAATTGATCCTGAAAATACTTGCACTTTCAAAGGCAATGACTAGATTTTGTCAAGATGATGGCAGTTGTTCCCTTCCAGAACAAGAATTTACTATAGGCATAAAAATCAATAATCAGAGGCAGAATGAAAATAGAAAGGGACAGGTGCAATAGAGCTAGTAAGAATGAAGACCCATATTTAAGAGTGGGAGAAGTACAGAACCAGGAAATATCCAGAAGAAGCTGCCATATTTTTGAGCATTTTACAAAAATAACAGGAGAGACAGCTCTGTGATTTTGGGAAAGCTCTTCTGAATCATAATACTGCCTACAAATTCAATTAAAGGATAAAATTCATATAAAGTGACCAGTAGAAAAAATACTTATGTTAATTGACATACAAAGGTAATATAAGACAGAAAAGCAATAAGTGCAGAGTAACAGCTCTACAAATAAATGAAAGATCTTCCTCTCAATGTACTTTTTGATGTACTTTTTCAAAAACAATGTATAAGGCATTAAGAATATGAAGCAAGATATGAAAAGACTTCAGATAAGAAATACTCAAAATATGAAGGTACAGAAATCATGAAAGAATATGGAAAAAATGGAAAAATCTCTCCATAAATGCAATGGTAGCTGGAAGAAACACAGTGAATGATAATGCATTGTAGGAAACAGAAGTTGAAATGAGAAAAAAATATTCAAGAGAATTTAACAAATATTTTTAAAGATTTCAGAAAAAGTCTCAAAAGTTAATGATAGATATGGAAGGGCCAATGTGTGAATAACTGAGGTGCCTGAAAGAAAAACCCAAAGCAGAGACATGAAAAAAATTTAACATTTTTTCTGGAAATAGAAGGAATGCTTTGAAGCTGTATATTAAATATGCACACTGAGCACTGACTTAGATTGAGCAATGGCAATATATATTCTAGCAAAATTGATAGGCTTTAAAGAAAAAGAAAAATCTTTTGTGCATTTAGAAAAAAGCAAGTGGCATAATAGAAAGAACCTTAGAATCTCATCAAGGTTTCTGAAAACAATGAATTGTGTCAGAGGAAAATGGGGTAATATATTCATGGGAAAAAACTGTGAATCATTAGTTTTATACCCAATGAAATTGACTTGCAAGTATAAAAGGCATTGAAGTCCCAAGTTTTACAATTATACCATGGGTAATATTGTTCCCATGTACCCTTCCAGATGAGTGAACAGAGTTCAGTAAAGGAAGTGTTTAGAAAGACATTGGCCTGAGGACTGATGGTGAGTATTAAATTTGCCGTTATTTGTTCAACTCTGACTAAATAAGAGTTGTATGAGATAGGGAGTGACCTTGTTGGAGGCCATTAGGGAGACAGATATGATAATTCATGAAGCTGTAACTTTATTTACAGAGCTTATATGTATATGTGTTTATTTTCTTGATAAATATTAAGGAAAACAAATTGTAGGAGATAAATGTTTAATATAATAACATCTAACTTTAAAAGTAAAGCCTATTTCTAAAACTCACTCTAAATCTTTCAAACTGAAAACCAAACTTTCACTAAATTGGCTGATTAGAGAATGGGTATAAGGGGTTGACTACTGAGACATCTCCATTTCTTTGGTATAGTGCCTTCTTTCAGTCTCCAAACACCAGTTCCTCTGAGGCTCAAGCTGAGCCCTTCAGGTCACACATGGTCTTTGTAGGTGTCAATACTAGGATCTGCCACACAATCACAAGTTCTGGAATCTGGGGAAGCACAGAGATGAATGGAGGAGGAAGCTGTACATGGTGACCCTACAGGCACCTAGAGCCATCTTCTCCAAATTAAGAAGTCATTGGATGAATGGCTGTGCACCCTAGGGGCTTATATGGAAAGGGTTTCTGTTTGCTGGGGAACAGGTTCTCAGGACATCCTTTAATTCCTGTGCCTATTTTTACCAGGTAGTTATTTCTACTTGCATGTTCACATAAAATAACAAGTACCCTAATGCTCCCCTCAGTTTTGCTGAATTTTCCGAAGTGCCAAAGAGAAAGCTAGAAAAGCAGTGGATTCCATTTGCACTTGTTTCCTTTCCCCTCTTCTTCTGACTTGCTCCAAACTTCCTCTTCTTTCTTTTAATCTCTATTTACTTCCCAAATATCTTCTCTTGAACCTAGTACAGGATAATTTCTGGAATCAGACTTGCTCTGGAACAGTGTTGACAGCTGGGGGAGAGAAGGAAGAAAACATTTATGCACGTCCAAGTGACCCAGTGCAGGGAAACACCAGAATGACCTGAGGAAAGTTCCCAGGGAGGGGCTTGAGTAGTTTGGGAGACAGAACAGACATGTCTCACCGGATTTGTGGGTTCCAAGAGGAACAGGGACCCCTCATCCCAATTGTTCACAGACTCTGTGGTGGGCCTGGTTCATTCCAGGAGACCAGCCCAGCAGGGGTGTGAGAGGCAGTGGTTGCAAGAAGCCAATCAGGAGCCCCTTCACACAAGTCCTCCAGAAACCCTGCCAGGCCTTGTAAAGTATTGTGGGGCAGCTGAACAGCGAATTCTCTCAAATGGCAGCAAATTCAGGTTTTATTCTTAACCCTGGGATTTTGGATTTGGGTGAAGAGTGGAGGCTAGATGTGTGCTCAAGGATATGCATCCTATTGCACCTCTCCAGGATGCACACTCACACCCCCTCCCCTGTCCCCACATTCACAAGCACACCTCACAGACGTGCACATAGACACCCCCAGTCCCTGTACACAGAATCCATGAAACCTTAAGGGAACACTGATGCATATAAGAACTGTAGTTGTTTACCTTGAAAATCACATTCTTTAACTGTACCCTAATCCTCATTTCTTTCAGGAGATGGTACCAGAATGACTCTCGAGACAAAGCCAGCAAGAATGCTCTGATTTTCTGGTGCAGGTTTTTCCTCAAGTGAATAATTCCAGAATATGTACTGTTTTTGCTTGCTCTTAGAGGCATGCAGTTACAGAAATAAAAACAGTCTGAGGATCAGATCATGATGTATAGTGTCTCCTTTAGGTACTTTGTTCTCTTCATGCCATTATAAAACAGATGGGAAACAGTGGTTGATTCAAAGGTCCCATAAGCAAGTGTAGAGACATCTGTGGAAGGCACATGCTTTCTTTGGACATACATCTCTCAAGTCCGTTTTGCTTTGTGAATACAGAATTATTAATCAATGGATAAAAAAATTGCTGCTGAGGAAAAGACCCCTACCATGAAGTTTATAATCTGCTGCTGCCTTTTATTGATGTCCTTTTGAATCCGTGGTCAGTTTGATAATGACCCCACTTGATTCTTTCCTCTTGTAGGAAATTGTATATATCAAATATAAAGTATATGATTGGATATTCTTATCTGAAGTCAGTGGATGGAGAATGAAATAAAAAAGGGAATATTTATATCTTAGGCAAAGAGTAGGAACCTCTCCTCAGCATTAGATGGGGTCACCTCATCTTTTCAGTCATTAGGAAGCTCCACCATCATTTGTACCTTGACCCTGGTATTTGACCCTGGCAGTAGTCCTGTGTAGATTTGAAATATCACCTGTGAAATGCACAGAGTCACACACACGTTCATAATCACACCACATGTGGATACAACAAAACACCAAGCAATTAATCCCATAGCACTTACAAGGAACAGAGATACAATGGCTGTAGAACTTGGTCATAGCTGTTTACCTGGCAAATCAGTTTCTTTAACCACACCCCAAATCCTCATTCCTACCAGGAAGCAGGGACCAGGATGGCTTTCCAGACTAAAGCCAACAGATTTGAAATTATCTAGATTTTTTCCCTTGAAACAGTGATTCCATAATAGGTACTGTTTTTGCTTGCTCTTGAGGCCACCTGCAATTACATAAAAGAAAGCACTATGAGAGTTCATGCTGTATAGTGTTTGCTCAGGACTTGGTGATTTCAGAAAACCAGGTGGGAAATAGCAGTAAAGTCAAAGACCACAAGAATAAGTGTAGAGGTACCTACATGAGCTTTTCCTGTCCATTTGGTGGCCATTACAAAATTCTTAATCCAAAGTGGAAAAACTGTTTCTGAGGAAAAGACTCCCTACTCTACATTCTATAAGCTGAGGCTGCTTCTTGTATCAGGTATCTGTTATTAGGATTCCCCTCTCCAACTTTTCTCCTCCCAAAAGATGGTAGCTAACATCTGTAATGTACATGGTCATGTTGTCATATCTATACTCAATTGAAAAAAAAAGAATGAATCCAAGAAAGGAACATATCTATTTTAGTCAAAAATAGGTGACTTTGCCTTCACATTAGATATGGTCTCCCCATCTACCCTGTGACTTAGAAGCTCCTCTAAAATGCCCTCCAAGGCAGCTAGGGGACATAGAAACTGTCAGTAAATTGGGGGTGGAGCTCACACATTACTCAGGGAACGTCACTTGACTCTGACACTATGGGGCTAGAGTGTATGGAAGTTGTTGGTTAACAAGAATGGACTGAGTTGCTACTGAACTTTCCTTCATGGAATAAAGAGACCAAGGAGAGAGGAGCAGTAAAGAAATAAGAAATAGACTTCTTGGTTTTGTAGTTAAAGACAATTCATATTAATGTAAAATAGTCAGGAAATAGTCCTGTGGTGCTGTGCTACACTAAGATTCAATTTTTATAATTGTACTAGCTGTACATCTGTACAGCTAGATTTCAGTATCTTTTTTGTGTCATCCAAGACGATTTTTGCCAACGTTGCATTTTTCTCATATGCTATATAGGATTTTTAAAAATTATTGAGGTAACATTTAAATAACATAAAGTTTGCCATTTCAACTATTTTTATGTGTACAATTCAGTGGGATTAATTACATTTAACATATTGTATTACCATCACTACCAGCCATTACTAAATCTTTTTCATCACCCATACATAAACTCCGTATATAGCATTCCATTCCCCCTGACCCAGTAACTTCAAATCTGCTTGGAAGTTTTTCTGAATTTGCTTAAGTTAGAAATCTAAGTGGAATCATACACTATTTGTCCTTTTGAGTCTATCTTATTTCACTTAGCATAATGTTTCCAAGGTTCATTCATGTAGTAACATGTATCAGAACTTCATGCCTTTTAATGGCTGAATAATATTCTGTTACATGTATAGAACACACTTGAGTTGTTTCAACTGTTTGGCTATTCTAATACTTCTAAGGACATTGGTGTACAAATAATTGTTTGGGTCTCTATTTTCAATTCTAATATACCTATTAGTGAGGTTGTAGGTATTATTGTAAATCATTAAGTTTTTGAGGAACTGCTATGCTGTTTCCACAGTGGTTGTAAAATGTTTCATTCACACCAGCAATGTATGAGGGTTACTTTATATTCACATTCTAATGCTTGTTATTTTCCTTTTATCTTCTTATATTGGCTGTCTTAGTGTAACTCATCTTCATTTGCATTTCCCTAATGAATAATGACTTTGCCTATCTTTTCATGTGCTTATTGGTAATTTGTATATCCTCTGGAGAATTATCTATTCAAGTCCGTTACTCATTTTTAATTGGGTTGTTTTTCCTTTTTGTTGTTGAGTTGTAGGTGTTCTTTATACATACTTGCTATTAAGCCCTTACTTAACATATGATTTGCAACTATTTTTGTAGGTTCTTTTCACTTTCTTGATAATGTCCTTTGATTCACAAAACTTTTGGCTTTTGATGAAGTTCACTTCCGTTGTTTTTTTTCATTGTTTCACATGCATTTCTGTACCTCATTTTTTCCTCCTGAGGAGTAGGATAGTAAATCAACCATTGCATATGTGTATGAATGACTTAATGTATGTAAAGTGTGCAGTATAAATGCTCAAGACAGTTAATCAAAGGTGCAATGTTTTGCCTGAGATCTCACAACTTAATAAGACTCAGAGCTGAATTCACACCTGAGAGTGGAAACTCCAAGGTCAGTGCCCTATCTATGAAACACAGCTACTTTGCCAAAAAAAAAAACATTTTATTTTAATCCTTTCCCAGTTTTGAATGAATCAAAGGCTTAAAAAACCTGTTGGTGACTGCCTTCATGTGGAAGACTGTTCTCCTGAATGAACATGTTGCCTAACAGTTCAAGAGATAATTTGTGTCCCAAAACCTATGTAATCATTTCACATTGTATTATTTTTTATCTTAAATTTAAGTTTCTCTCAGAAATGGCATAGAGGGTTGTGAGCCAATGCTCCTATGGGCAAAATCTATGATAAGGTGCAAGGGTGTAGTTGTGCAGTGGTTGGGCATGACAGTGGTTTAGTGATGCTATTGGGATGGGTGGTGCTGTTTGTTAAGGGGGTAACTTAGTGTGGTTGGTTGCACTTTCCATGGAACTGGGGAGAGGGTCAGGTGAGAGGACAGGTCATCTCTGGGGATTTGCAGTTAATGAGGTTAAAACTGCAATGTTGGGAATGTTCTTTTGGCAAATATGGCAGGGGGAGTGTTACTGGTTTAGGGTGTTGGTTGAGTGGGACTGTGGGACAGGGAGCACCTGGGGCAGACTCCTAGGGAATCTGTGAGTGCTCATCCTGTCATAGTGTATTGTATCTGTGAGCAGAGACCCTCACAATCAACAGAAAGATATTGAACTCCCATCTTGGGCAGTCCTGCTGTGTTCTTAAATAGAGGGTTGGGAGTCTCTTGAGAGAAAAAGCAGTGCCTAATAGGGGAAGACAGGCCACTATGTCAAGCCCTCAGTGTTGTTGTAAGTAGCTATGAATCTTGTTCTTCAATGAGTGGAGCTTGGTGGTTGCCATGGGTCCTGAGAGGAGGGGAAAAGAGGAATAGATTAGATGGAACATAGGGCAATTTTGGAACATTGGTATTGTTCTACATGATCTTACAATGATGGATACAGGCCATGAAAATTTCATCAAATTTATAAAAGTTTATGGTCGAAATTGTATACTATAATGTAAATCATTGGCTATGGTTAGTAGCAATGCTTCAATATTTGCACATCAATTATAACAATTGTACTATCCACATGTAAAATGTTATTAATAGGGGAAGCAGGAAAAAGGGGGAGGATGTTGGGTATATGAGAATCCCCTATATTCTCTATGTGACTTTTCTATAACCTAAAGCTTCTTTGAAGATAAAATTTTTTTATTTCAAAATTTTTGTAATTTATTTGTTATTTTTAATATTATCATTATTATTTCATTTTCCTATTAATTTTATTTGGTTATTTTGTTGACTTCATTTTTGAAGAGTTTTTGGATCACAGAAGGTTAAAATTCCAGCAGGGGAGGATCACTGGTGCACAGGGTCAGTGATGGGGGATGCATGAGTGGAGGTTCCCCTGGGACATATGTATATGGCATATGAATGAGTTCAAGTGTTCTTGGGGCATTGTCACAGTGGGTGGAGAACCACACAATACCCCAAAGAATATTGAATTCCCATCCTGGGGAGTACTGCCACATTTTCTAATGGGACAGCAAGAATCCCCGAAGTACAGGGCCAGTGACTATGAAGGAAGATGGACTATTGATGGGCCCTTGATATTGATGACTGTACTTATAAACCTTTTCTTTTGAAATCTAAACTTAGCTTAGTATTATAGTCTGCCTCAGAGATACCTCCTGAAAACCTCCTTGTTGCTCAAATATGGCCTCTCTCTAAGCCAAAGTCAGCATATAAATGCATTACCTTCCCACTGGCGTGGGAGAAGACTCCCAGGGATGAGGCTCCCTGGTACCAAGGGAGTACTACCAAGCACCAACTAGCAATTCAATTGGAAAAAGACCTTGATCAAAAAGGGGAAAGGCAAAGACAAATGAGTTTATATGGTTGAGACTTCAAAGTGAGTGGAGGTCATTCCAGAGGTTACAATTATGCACATCTCAGCAGGATCTCATTGACTGCCACAGTAAATATTGCCTCAAATAGCAAGGCT
>JAQZBX010094623.1:0-12001 GCA_029593785.1 Cabassous unicinctus | reverse complement strand
CTGCCAAGGTTCGTGCTTACTCTGGATGCTCCTTTACTGCTAGGATCACCTGAAGGGGGCATTTTGTAACCTGCTCTTTGATAATCCAGGCTGAGCTTCAGGAGGCTCAGAGTTGCAGCTAGAACCTAGATCATCTCCTTCATGCCCTGCTGATGACCATCACTCATTGTGGGCTCACAGTGCCTTTTCGCAGAGAGGGGCAGTGGTGCTCCTTACTTTTGGCTTGGTGGCTAAGGTGCTCTCAGTCCTCAGTCCTGTGATTCATCACCTCTTCCAGGTCCTCTTCTGTCCCGCTGCCACCTTGTAAACACCTGACCCGTGACCCTTGCTCCCCACTGTCCTCAATTCCCCTTGTATGGGGAGAGCATCAGTTGACAAAATACTTCCCCCATTTCCATCTCCTTTGAGAGTCTCATGGCCCCAGAGGAGGAGCAGAGAGCATTGGATTTGAAAGCAGGAAACCTGCCTTCCGTCTTGGCCCTGTTAGGGAATAAACTGTATGTGCTTAGACGGGTCACTTAACTGTCCTGAGCTGGGATTTCCTCCAATTTCAAATGTGCACAGTACTTCTCCTGGATTAGCTATCTGTCACCTTCAAGGGTCATATGATGGGAAGTGCATGGGTGTTGGAGCCATGATAACTGGGATCAGATCTTAACTCTTGCTCATCTGCTCTGTGACCTTGGACGACTCCTGTGGGAAATGGGCATAAGTGCGATGGTTAAGTTCATGCTTCAGCTTGACTAGGTTATGCTGTCTGGTTGTTTGGTCAAACACTGGCCTAGTTGCTATTGTGAAGGTATTTCATAGATGGGATTAGCATCTATAATCCCTTGACCTTAAGTAAGGAAGATTGCCCTCTATGATGTGGGAGGGCCTCAGTGAATCAGTTGGAGGTCTTACTAAGAGGTTCAGAGGTCAGAAGAATATCTGCCTCAAGATTTTAACATCAACTCCTATTGGAATTTCCAGCCTGCCAGCTTCCCATAAGGAATTCGGGCTCAAGACTTCAACATGACCTTTATCGAAATTTCCAGCCTGTAGCCTGCCCTCTGGAGTTTGGACTTGCCAGCCCCCACAGTCCTGTGAGCTGCTTCCTTAGACTCAAGCTCTTAGTCTGTAAGGACTTCCTGTGACCCTGTGTCCTGGGCTAGGTCTAGACATGCGTTACGTCAGTTACAGTAGCTAATTTTCCTAGTATTCAAATCTAAATTGACACTCCACCGGCAAACAATGTATATATATCTGAAAGAATGACAGGTGTTAATAGTACTGTTCTGTCTCTAAGCCACTAATAGTCAGCTTGGTCGGGAGCCACTGGCACTGGCCTAGTTGCTGTTGTGAACGTGTTGGTGGCTTTTCACGTTCTCTCTTCTCTGAAGGACAGTCCTTCCCTTAAGTGCTAGCAGGGGCTGAACTTTCTACCATGCCCCTAGAGCTGTGAGGGAGTGCAGAGAGCATAGGCGGGGCCGTCGAGGTGTGGGTTCACATCCCCACTGTCACCCCTCTGAGCCCTGCTGGCCTCATCCATGAGGTGGGTGCGCCAACCCCGCCATAGGGCTGCGGAGGTTACATGAGCTGATGCACGAAGCGTACGGCAAATGCCTGGCACGTGGTTGGTGGGTGCTGGCTGGGTGGTGCTTGCTTTTTGCTAGGCAGGTGCAGTAAAGTAGTCATCACAGAAGGAGATTCCAGAGCCCTCTCTATGGCCTGTATTAATGGGACTAGCAAACAACTTGCGGGTTCTATGGAACTTAGATTCGGAGGCATCTGAATGAACGTTTTTGGAGAGTTTTGGAGTGTATGACCAAAAGAAGCTCAGCTGCTGTTGAAATTTGGGAGATGTCTTGATCTAATTAATCAGGAAATATCTAATTAGTCAGCCAAAGGAGGGCAAAAGCATGATTTACTTGAATGGGATTAGAGAGACATTGTGAGACGAAGAGAAATGCCAGGCATTGTTTTTTTTTCCCTTTTTAATTTATAATCTTTTTGTGATTTGGCAGGTAATTATGATAATTCCTGTGATATTTGCAGACTTAAAAGCTTTTTCATAGTCAGATTATTTTTGGAGATCGTCATCTTTGATGCTCTGGCAGGAAGGGGTTGTTTAGTCTCCTGAAGCTCCCAGGCATCATTTTCCAAAGCCCCACTCACATCGCCCCTTGATGATGCTCCCCCGCTCCCCCGCTTTTTATGCCAGGGATACCAAGTAGGTGTCATCTTGTAGGCCACCACACTGATCATTTGGTTGTGGCTGCTTGGGTATCTTCTTGATTAGTGTTGTCTGTCCAGGGGCAGTAGGAGAAAGTAGCTGAATCATGATATCCTCACCAGCCCCCAACTGATGGGCATTTAGGTAGGTTCTAGCCATTTGGAGCTAAAATCATGCTTTGAGCACATGTGCAAGTACAGGGACAGGATAACTTCCTAGCAGAAATTTGCCAAGTGAAAAATGAGTAAATTTAAAAGTTTGATAGATGATGCCAAGTAGTCCTGTGATCTAAACTTCTTTAAATCACTTGCACCTTACTGACTTATTAAGTGAAAACTTGTGCCCATTCCGTGCACCACTTAGGAGCCACATCTTCTAACAGCCAGCTCTTCTCTTTGGGCTTGGGCCAGAATCTCTCTCCAGCCTTGCAGAGATCCAAGGCTCCATTCCCAGTCCTTTGGCTCACCTTGAGCTGAGTTTGAAGCCACATCACCCCTGGTCAGTGTATCTCTGCCCAGCGTTAGCTTTTGCTTTGCCACTATAATTAGTGTTTTCCAGTGGCACCTCCTTCTTAACTGCCTTCAGATTATTCTTTATGAAAAAATAACTACTAAAAGTAGGAAGAAACACACCAGACTCTCAGACTGGTCCTAAGCGTGGATGGCACCGGGTCTCAGTGAGCACCTGGTGATGATCTAGGGTGTGTATCTGCCGCAGGAGGCTGTCCTCTTGGTGGTTGACCCTTGCAGGGGCCTTCCTTGACACCCAGGCTTCCCTCCACGCTGTCTTCCCACACTGAGCTCCATCACGATTTGTCTAATGAGGATGGGGACTCCATGACCCCATGCCAAGGGGGACCTGTCTGAATGTTTCCCTGCTCCCCAGCTCCCAGCACAATGCCTGCTTGTGACAGTCTCACTTTGGGGATGGTGAGTCTTTCCCCCCAGCTGTCCGAGCTCCTCGGTGTGACCCTTTTCTACCTGGCCCCTGGGACCTGCCCGTCCTCCTCCTCCATCATGTCCTCTTTCATGATCACTGTCTTGTGCTTCAGCGTTTGAAAGGTAAAACCAGCTCTTGTTCAGGGAGCGTTGACCGTGTGGTGGACACAGTGCTGAGCCGCCAGGTGCTGCAGCTCATGTTGTCCTCACAGTGAACTGGCAAGGTGGGGCCTTGTTTTTTAAACTGTGGTAATATGTATATAACATAAAATTTGCAATTTTAACCACCTTTAAGAGTACGATTCAGTGGCATAAGTTACCTTTACAATGTTGTGCTCCCACCACTACTGTCTATTACTAAAACTCTTTCACCACCAAAAACAGAAACTCTGCCCATTAAGCAGTATCTCCCCTCCTCCTCTAATCTATTTTCTCTCTCTATGAATTTGCCTATTCTTGATATTTCATGTAAGTGCAGTCATGCAACATTTTTCCTTTTGCATCTGGCGTTTTTCACTCAGCATAAAATTTTCAAGGTTTGTCATGTTGTAGCATGTATCTTTTTTTATGGCTGAATAATATTCTATTGTATGGCTATAGAGGTGGGTACTTTTTTTGATCCTCATTTTCTAGGTGAATAACCTCTGGCCTCATAGAGGTTAAATGCCTCGGACCAGGAAGCACTGTCATGAAGTGGTCAAGCCCAGTTCTGACTTGCACCAAGCCTAAGCCCTCAACGGCCTCCCTGCCAAACTCTGAGCTTCTGCATATGCAGTTTCCTCTGCTGGATGCGTCTTTTTCCTCTTTATCTATAGGGTGACCTCCTAGAGCTGGGCACAGCTCTATGGGACAGCCAAGACCTGTGGGGCTGAAGTGATGCCAATGAGGAGCCCAGAGGGAGGGGCGTGAGTGGCAGGTGGGGCCCACCCAGTGGCTGGGGCCAGAGTTTGGAGGAGTTTGGATTTTATCTTAGGGCAGTGGGAAGCACTGAAGGTTTTAAACAGAAGGCGATGATACAAGATGTTACTTTGGGAAGATCACTCTGGCTGCCTGGCAGAGAATGGGTTGGAGGGTACCCGTTCTCTCTGTGTCCTGTTCCCAGTGATTCTCTGTGACTGTTTAAGGATTGATGGTCAGATGAGACCTGTAAGTATCCTCAAAGCCTAATAGCAGTGCCAGCAGGCAGTGGTTGTGCAGCCTCGTTTTATTTTTATGATAATGAGAATTATTTGTGATCTCAGATGCCTCTTCCACGGCTCTGAGTCCTGAACTTATTTCCTGTTATGCTAGAGTTTGGAAATAATTCTTCAAGGAACAGTAAGCTCAGTATAGTTTACATAAGATGAAAGCTATTTACATCAGTGGTTGTATTTAGGGATATGTAATGTGAAAATTCAGAGCTTAGTAACAACGAATGTCATAGTTTTAATGGCTGCTGGAAATTATTTCATCAAATTTTGTCTCCTCAGTTCCATCTGATTTTTCCCCCCATTTCCTAGTGAAATGAACTCTGTCTGATGTGGTCAAGTCCCTCTTCTGACTGCAAGTGAGAACCAGGGTTTTGACAGCTTGTGATAAACACTAGAAGCCTGGATGTTTTGATGTTTTATGCATTAATGGAAAATTGTTTTAGCACCCAGGCTCCCACCGCAAAACAAAACAGAAACAAAACCAAACAAAAAACCTGCTCTGCTGTGGAAGTGACAGTGGCATTTATTTAAAGCTCGCATTTTGTGAGGCACATTAGCAGGTAGTTAGCAGGAGTATTGGCAGTTGAGGTTTTCCTGTTTATTGCCTGGTAAATGGATTCACAGCCCTGAGGAAGCTCATGGAGGGTTTATGGGGTTTCCCTGTAGAGAATTCGGACAGGCATTATTAGAGATACTGTATTTGTTTGTTAGAGTCCAAAAGAAGATCTAGGATGCTTTATTTATACGAAAGGAATAAGGCAACTAGGGAATATTAATTTTTGGTGTGTACAAGGAAAAAAGCCAGTTAAAAGGCTCAGTGGCTTTTCTTCCATTGTTAATTGCATGGTGTTTGCTAAAGAAGCTTTAGATTACATAAATATTACATAAAAAACATAGGGGATTCCCATATGCCCCACCCCTCCTCCCACACTTTCCCACATTAACAACATCTTTCATCAGTGTGGTACATTTGTTATGATTGATGAGCACATATTGAAGCATTGCTACTAACCATGGACTACAGTTTACATTATAGTTTACACTCAGATAGAGAATTTTAACTCTTTTAGAGAGTCTGTGATTTGCCTTGCTGATAAGTGAAAGAGTGTTCATTATTAGAAAACTTAAAAATACGGGGAAGTAGAAAGAATGGGAAGAAAACAGTTGAGTAATGTAATCTTGGTGTATTTCTTTCTTCATCTTTTACTATTTATATAAAAACGTCAAAAAAGGGGGGGGGCTCCCCTTTATTCTCTTAGGACATCAGCTTAATGACATTTTCCTCCACAAAACATCTCCCAATATACCTTCTTTATCCTGAAAATATGCTTATATATTTCAATTAGAATACTTATTACAAGCAGTCTGATATTATTTATGCATTGCATGTAGTGTGATGAGTGCTGCGAGGTCGGAGGTACAGGAGGGGTGGTTTCTTGGGAAGAGAAGGGGGTAGGGGTTGGTGAGGGTCTGCTCCAGCTCTTCTTTCTGGAAGTCTTCTGTGTAGGATGATTGCAAGTTGCTTCATTCTGAGTTTCTGAAGAACATGGAAGGACTGGTTCTTCTATTTCTACAAAATGTTATTTAAATTATTGTTGAAGTTCAGCTATAAAAAGAAATGAACTTCTGACACATGCTACAACATGGATGAACCTTGAAAACATGCTGATTGCAATAAGCAAGGTGTATAAGGACAAATACTGTATGATTCCATTTAATTGGTAGTTTAGAGGTGATCATGGGCTGGGGGGTGGGGGGAGTTGTTTGGTGGATATAGAGTGTTTCTAAATTGTAAAAATTTCAAAATAACAAAATATATAGTTGAATTAGATTTTTTTTTGTTTTAACCATTTTAAAGTGAACAATTCAGTGACATTTACTTAGTACATTCACAATGTTATGCAACCTCCACCACTATCTAGTTCCAGAACATTTCCATCACCCCAAAAGTAAACCTCATACTCACTAAGCAGTCACTCCCATTTCTCCCTCCCTCCAGCCCCTGGCAACCACTAATCTGCTTTCTGTCTCCATGGAGTTACCTATTCCGGATAGTTCATATAAATGGGATCGTACGTAATGCAGCATTTTGTCTGACCTCTTTCACTTAGCATAATGTTTTCAAGGTTTATTCGAGGTGTAGCATGGATCAGTACTGAATTTGATTTTAAATCCCAACAAGATGACTCTTGAAATCAGAGAAACTACTGTAGGTTCAAACGTATGGGATATCCTTGTGCCTTCTGTAAGTTGCAGCCAGAAAGGCTGTTGTTCATTCTGTACATCAATTGCAGGCTACCTTATAGCCACCTCCATTTAAATTTATTTGGGATCAACCCAAGAGTATTGAATAAATTAGGAAAACCTTGAGTGTTCACAGCACATCTGAGTGGGCTGCCCCTACCAGCTGGGCACGTGGAGTGGTTGGACTGTAGCACGCCCCGCTGTGGTCAAGAGCCAGGACTCTGGAGGCAGGTGTGCCTAGGTTTGAAACCTGACTCTGCCCTTCTTAAGGCAAGCTTTTTAAACTCCTAAGACATTTTTTCCCTTTCTGTAAGATGGGAATAATACTGCCTGCCTTATAGAGCTACTGTGATGAAGAAATGAGGTGTTCCTAGAACATATTTATCCTGATGAGTGAGCAGGACTAAAGGGTAGTCTTGCTGCTACAATTGGGTCTATCACCGTCATTGTCACCATCTTGGATGAGGCCCTGGACTCAGATCAGAAAGAAAGCATTTGCCAGAGCAGTGTTCACTAGTTAAGAATGAAAGCCAGAAGTCCAAACATGACCCAATGCAGTCATATTCTGACGTGTGTGGACTGTTGATTCTGAAGTGCTAAAATCAACCAAGTAAAAAGCTTATTCTACTTATGGGTAGATTTACATGAGCTCATTGGGTCAAATAGCAAGAATGCAACATCGTCATTTCCAGCCCAAAGAGTCTGCCAAGGTCCGGTTGAAGGAAGGTATGGGGAAGGTGGGGCAAGTCATGGGAAAGCATCTGCCCCTGAGCCTCAGTGTTCGGTCTTCTGTGTTCCAGGTGGCAGAGATGCACGGTGAGCTGATTGAGTTCAACGAGCGCCTGCACAGAGCCCTGGTGGCCAGGGAGGCCCTTGTGTCCCAGATGAGGCAGGAGCTCATTGATCTCCGGGGGCCGGTAAGTGCACTCACAAGGTCTCGGCCTTGCCCTTCTGCCTGCTCCCCCTGTTTCTTCCCCACCTCTGCTACTCACCACCCCATTGTTTATTTCTTCATTATTAGCAATGCCAAGGGACAGAAAAGTACTGAGACGAAAAGAATGACCATCCATATACCCACCATCTAGATTTTACCTATATGAACCTTTACCAAATTGGCCTTTTCTGTTGGGGTAAGTGGGATAAATGTTACAAATTCTATTGAAGCCCCCTTTGTACTATTTCCTACTCCCTACCCACCTAGATAATATCTATTCTGAAATGGGTATATGCCTTCATCTACATGTTTTTATACTTTACCATATGGATAAATTTCCATGAGAATAAACAGTCTTGGTACTTTGTTCTTAACTTTCCCCTATGTGGTGTCACTGAAAATCTGTTTCCCACTTTCTTATGGTTTTGTTTTCTTTTAAAACTCAATATTATGATTTGAAGTGTATCTCACATAGTTGTAGGGTAGGGTTTCTCAGTTGCAGCACTGTTGACATTTTGGGCTGGATAATATTTGTTGTGGGGCTGTCCTCTACATTGTCAGATGTATAGTAGCATCCCTAACCTCTACCCACTAGTTGCCAGTAGCACTCCCATACCCTACCCCACCCCACTGTATTGTGACAATCTAAAATGTCGCCAAGACATGCCACATGTCCCCAGACATTCCATAAGTCCTCTGGGTGCAGAATCCCCTGGTTGAGAACCACTGATATATTTTATTTACTTTCTTTGCTATTTAGTTCTTTTTTGAATGAAATACCCAAGTAGTTTTAAACCAGTCTTGTATTCACAGACATTTAGGCTGTTTCCTCTGTCTTGCTATTATAAACCATGATGCCATGAACATTCTAATACGTGACCTTTTGTTCACATATATAATAGTTTCTTCATTTTAAAACTTTAAAATTATGTAAAATCTTAAAGACTGTCTTACTTTGCCAGGGCTATTATAACAAATACCCTACAATGGGTTGGCTTAAACAATAGGGATTTATTGTCTCGCGGATTTGGAGGCTTGAAGTCCAACATCAAGGTGTTGGCAGATCTTGCTTTCTCTGAGTTTGTAGCATTCTGTCACATGGCAGTCTCTCTCTCCTTGTCTCTTCCTCTGATTTCCACTATTTCTGCCCTCTTCTGGGTCACTGCTTATAAGGACTTTAGTCATATGAATTAAGGTCCACTCTGATTCTGTTTGGCCTCATCTAAGTAGTGTCTTCAAAGATCCTAGTCACAAATGAGTCCACACCTTACTACTAGTAATCACATCTTCAAAGGTCCTGTTTACGAATGGGTGCATACCCACAGGAATGTGGATTAAGACTTGAACGTGTCATTTGTAGGGTAAGTGATTCAATCCCCAACAGATACCCAAAGGTAGGCAGATAAGCATAATGCACGCTCATGGGTCCATCATCAAATCGAACTATTATCAAGTATGGCCAATTTTGTTTCAAGTCACTCACACCCACTCTCCCCTTCTGTATTATTTTGAATCGAATCCTGAGTATTATTTCATCTTTATTTATTTTTAATTTTTCAAAAATTTTTAAAGATACTTAGATTATACAAATGTCACATAAAAAATATAGGGGATTCCCATATGCTGCTCCCACACCTCCCACATTTTCCCACATTAACAACATCCTTCCTTAGTGACGTACATCCATTGCAATTGATGAACACGTTTTGGAGCATTATTTCATATTTAGATAGTAAAAAGAGTATTTAATTTCCAATTATCTCAAAGTGTTTGTCAGTTTCTTTACTCCAATCAGGATCCTCATTAAGTCCAAATATTGCAGTGGGATGCTGTGTCTTCTCTTAAGTCTCTCTCAATATGTAGATTCCCCATCCCTCTCTCTCTCTTGTCCTTTCCTTTGTCCTTTTTCTTGTTGAAGAAACTTGCTGCTTTGCATGCTGGGCTTTCACAGTCTGGATCTGGCTCATTGCAACCCTGTGGTGGTGGTTACCATGTTCCTCTGTTCCCCTCTTTCCTTTCAATTAGTGACAAGCTCCAGAGGCTTGAAGAAACGCAGGTTTGCTTTTTTCTTTTTTACTAGACAGCCTCACAGGTGGCAGTGTGTACTTCCATCAGGAGGCTCGACTTTGTAATGGGAAAGCAGTTCAGCCAGAGCCCCGTGCTTTATGTGAGACTGGCATGCTAATGTCACCCCTCGTGTGTCCTTCCCTAACTCCCAACAGATTCAAGACTTTGTATAAGACTTTGTGGACTTCTTTAATTACTGGGATGTTGCTTTCCCTGACAGAGCTCACATTTAGTAAACCTCTATTGTGTACTACGAGCTCTTTGAGGTGGGTGGTATTACCTCTGGTTTATAAGTTAACTGAGGCTCAGACAGGCCCAGAGTCTCTCAGCCAGTATATAGTAGAGCCTGGATTCAAATTCAGATTTGATTGCATAGCTTTTTTCTTTCACCATGCTACCCTATTCCAGGGAATTGCAGGGAGCAGGGTGAGGAGGCTCCTTTTCTGAGCAAGATCCTAATGGTCCCTCTGCAGTGGCCTTCCAAGCAGTGTGCGCATCAAAGACTTGTGCAGTGTCTCATCTGGCTCCTTCCAGCACGTCTGTAGCCCCTGTGGAGATCGAGAAGTTCTGCTCCTGACCTGTTTCCCACTGAATACAGGCCTGGTCTCGAGGGCAGGCAGGTCTCTCCCCGGCCCCTGCCCAGCTCCAAGGGCAGCCTACTCCAGGGTCTGCCTTATAGAGAGAGGAGCGGGGGGACAGGCGTGATCCTAGGGATCGATTCCATTTGATCCTGATGGAGTCCTCGTGGGTCCTTTATGCTGCGTCTTCATAGACCAAGTTAGGCACATTATTGTCATTGTGAATAATAAAAACGAATTAGCTAGTACAAATAAATTACTCAAATTAATTAAGAGCTAACCTTGCGAAATTTGTGTCTGCCAAAATCTTGGCTAAATACTTTCGAAGTATTGGTAGTTCATTAATCCTCACCAACCCTAGCAATAATAACTCTTCTGAATTTCATTTTGCAGAAGAGGAAACTGAGGCTCAGAAATGAATTAACTCACCCACAGCCACACGATGAGAAGTGGCAGATCTGTGTCTGTCTGACTTGAAAGACTGGATTATTTTTTAACAACTGGAAACTATCAATTTTTTTGAATTCTTGACAAACCTTATTATACACATGCTAAAAAAAAATAGTAAAAAGAGTATTTAATGAAAAAATAATTCTTCCTTCTACTGCTGGCCCCCTAGTTTTTCCCTCTGGAGGCGTTAACTGTTACTAGTCTTTGGTTCATTCAGAGGTGATCGATGCCTTGTAAGCTGCACACGTCTCCACATGTTAAAAACTAGTAATCTGCTGTGTTCCCTGCTCTGTGTACTGCTTTCCCCCCACTTAGTAAT
Organism: Cabassous unicinctus; assembly: GCA_029593785.1. NCBI lineage: Eukaryota > Metazoa > Chordata > Mammalia > Cingulata > Chlamyphoridae > Cabassous > Cabassous unicinctus. The sequence continues at coordinate 1,066 of JAQZBX010094623.1, read as the reverse complement.
ATATTTAGGGATCTTTAATTTTATAATTTTACATGTCAATCTACATCATTCTTTTTAATATCTGCATCATGTTCCTTTGACTGGCAAACCATAATTTGTTTAACCAGACTCCTATTGATGGATATTGAGTCGTTTTCCATTTTTGTTTTTACAGCGTTAGAATAACATCCTTGTGAAATCCCATGTTCAGATTAGAAATGTGTCTGGCAGGGTGAAGACCCAGAGTTCTTCCCATGCAGGATTTCTGGGGCATCAGGAAGGGCCTCTGGCTCCTCCTAACCCCCACCTTCTGCTAGAAAGTCTATCCTGAGGGCCAGTATCTCAGAGACCCAAGATTTATGGTGTTCCCATAGTGTGTCAGGTACACATCGGGTCTTCCCCTTCCTTCTCTCATTTACTTTTGAAGACCACCCTTGGGAATCAGGTGGGATTATTATGCCCTCTTATAAATATGGCAGCTGAGATGCTGAAGGGGGTAGGCTCCAGCACAGTGCTTGCCCCCAGCCCTGTCGGCTTTCTTCCCCCTCATTTCCTTGCACCACAGGGCCTTTGCTTCACCTGTTCCCTCTGCCTGGAATCATGCTCTGGGCCCAGGTGACTCACCCACCCCTCAATATCAGCTCGTCACTTCCTCAGGCAAGATCAAATCTCCATGTTGCGTATGATGTTTATTTGTATATCTCCTTCCCTTTCTTAATGTAATTTTGCATGTATTTATTATTGATCAGTATCTGTGTCCCTGTTCCATGAAGGCAAGTTCCTGTCTCTTTCTGCTCCCTTTGAGTCCCAGTGATTCACACAGTAGGAGCTCGATAAATGAAGGTTGGCTGGGTGAGTGAGTGAAGGAGTGATTGCCATGGGTAGTGTGTGGAGTCCAGATTTCCCTGGGTCCATCTGACATGTAAGCCTATCTTCTCTCTGTGCTATGCTCCCTTTTGCTTGAAGTCCAGATGCCCTTCAGGACCGTGACATCCATTTACCCAGCGGTCACTCTAACTGCCATCAGATCCTTTCCTGGGGGCAGAAGGAAGAAGAGAGTGAATCGGTCATTGAGGGCCTGGAAGCT
>JAQZBX010094622.1:0-12004 GCA_029593785.1 Cabassous unicinctus | reverse complement strand
TTTTTTTTTTTTTTGTTATTATAAATAAGATTGAGCTGCCCTTGTAGGTAAATCTTTTTGCCTATCTTTGATTATTTACTTTCTAGGAATTTATAACCTAATTAGAAACAGTTAGGTAATGATGTAAGGTAGGGTATAATGAACACCCCAAATAGCATTCTAGTATACAATACTGTGAAAGGAACTCTAAATTGACCTTCAGGCCCTGGGTTATAAAATAGTTCCTGGCAAAGGAGGCACACAAGTTGGACGCCCAGCGCTGAAGCAATCAGATGGATCTGAGCTAAACCTTGAAGGATAGATTAGCATTAGGTTAGGCAAAGACTGGAGAAGTCATTTCCTAATGAGCAGGCAATATAACTTGAGGCACACTCATATGGAATTTATATATACCCTAGCACATGCTGGGACTGAAAATGGTTTGAACTAATGAATTCTGTCACAGATGTGTTTCTTGTTCTCATTTTAGAATTAATGATACCCATATCAGATTAACTAGGTGATTTGCAATGGATTTGATTTGAAAATTGGAAGCCTAAAGCGTGGCTATTCTCTGAAGCAGGAAGAGAGCCGGCCTCTCTTTCACCCAACCAAGCAGTGTCCAGTGTTTGGGTGGAAAAGAAGATGTATTCCAGCTGTCCAAAAAACAAAGAAAAGCAGAAGCTTCCCCCCTCCACCCACCCCCCCGCCCCCATTGGGTAAAATAAGCCTGATCTGGTAGAGAAGTCTGTCTTGAATCAGAAATGGTTTAACTGAATCACAACAGGAAATGGCTCCGGTTACGGGCGGGCTTGCTCCAGATCCTAATTGGTGAATGGAGCGTCCCCATCCCTCCTTCCTGCAAGCTGGGTCTAGCAGGTAGCTGTCCCATGGGGCCTTGGCACATTGGTACTTGACTTCACTTTGGGATTTCTGCTCTGAGAAGAATGAATATTCAGCAAAGGAAGAAGGAATATCAGGAATCCTGTCTCTCAATGTAGTTGATTTCTATTTAATTGTCCATTAACTACATTTAAAATGAACACCAGTTGTTAATCAAAAACAGGAGGATAAAATATGAGCAATTATGTAAGCAGGATAGAATTACTAGGTCCAAACAAAGTTGGGGGAAAGTGAAGTGAAACGCTGCTTCAGAGAAAACATGATTATGAGAGCAGGGACTGGGACAGCTGTGGGCCTCTCAGAGCTCATGAAGATTTACATCAGCTCTGACTTGTTTTTGTTAGCCATCAATAAACCTGATTTTAATCACCAACTGGTCTTTAATTATAAAGCATCCATTCTTTTATTAAATAACAATTAAACACACATGTAAAGGGCAATTTTTAAACTGTCAAATGGGATGAGAGTTTGGGATATTCTGGTCCATCCTTAGAGGTAGAGTGGACAGGTTTCCAGACAACAGCTTGACTCCCTGGGCACTGGCTGACCCCCTGGGCTGCTGGCAGTGTGAGCTTGAAGGCAACTGCTGCTGCTCTCCTCCAGGGGAAGAATGTGGAAGCCACATAGCTGGGGTGAGGTGCGTGCTGCTGCCAAACCATCCCCTGCTGTAACCCTGCCTTACTGCACCACCCAAGATGTTCTAAAGCAGGGTTCTTAGCCTTTTTTGTTCCAGGGACCTCTTGGCCAGTTGGGTGAAAACCACAGACCCCTTACTAAGTCCACACTATACTGTGTATTATTTAACAAATATATCACACTTGCACTAACATGTCCCCACAAGATTCATGCTTTTCTTGAATTTCAATTCAAGCTCATGGACCCCTCTTTAAAAACCCTTATTCTAAAGCATCTTGTAAAGACTCATTCCCTCCCTTCATTGAAACCAAGAGAGGTGGGGAGGTGAGAAAGAAAAAGAGAAAAGACTGGTGGTAGGAAGGCAGGAAGGAGGAAATAGAAAGAAGAGAGATAAGAGAAGAGATGGAAATCTGGCAAGGGTCATTGTGTAGGGAGCCCCAGGGTGTTAGGAAGTTCTTCAAATTGGATTTTCCTTTTAGTCAGACATTTTCTGGTTAAAATTTAATCCTAAACCCTTATCCTAAATATCTCTGAAATGCAGGATACATGTCTCACTTGAATCTCACCTAGTCAGCATGAAATTCTTTCTTCATTTTTTTTCATGAGAGACTGGTATCGATATTTTAAAAATGATAAAATTCACATCACCACTTAATGTTTATTTGATTCATTTGGAACGAGTGCATTTTCATTAAAGGGACTAAAAGGCCCTGAGAGAATCAGTTAAGAAGGAGACACAGGCATGAAGGTCATGATAAGTAGCCCTTCTCATCAAACCTGCTGCCTGGGAATATTAAAGTGCTTTCTAAAAACGGGGACTAATAAGGCCGCTCAGCATTTACCATTTTCTAAGAGCCTTACCCAAATTAATCACAGCACACAAGAAGCCATAAGGTAAAATAATGATTCCCGGCATTTTGAAAGCAATGACCCACAAAGAGGGAGGTAACGTGCCCCAGAACCAAGATTAAAACCCCGACACATTGAGGGAGGCCCTACTCCCTTCCTGCCATCCAAGGCAAGCCCGTTTGCACATAAGCAAGGCCTTGAGGGAGCCGGGTGGCTCGGTCAGGCAGCCTCCAGCCACGGCAACCAGTGGCCACTACTCAGCTGAGTATGCCGAGGTAAGCTCCATTTTCTGGGGGCTGTGGCTTCGGGGGAGAAGGAACGTCTTGAGGTTTTGTTTCCTAATTATATATTTTCACTGTACGTGGTCAGGCATCAGGCCAGGCTCGGCTCAGGGACTCGAGCCCAGCTGAGATGTGCCCAGGAGGGCCTCCTTTGCCCGGGCCACCCACGCGCTGGCACGCCTGTGCGCACGGAGGCCAGTTCCCTTCCTGCATTAGCTACGGCTTGGATTCCCAGTCACATCCGCACAGCCAGCGCGAAAGCCTGTCATTTACCACAAAATCCAGTTCTTTGAGTCAGAGCTGCAGATAAGTGTTTGTTTTATTTTTCTTTTCAAGGTGATTACACATCATTTGATTGTGGGAAAAGGCCTGTGCTCTCAAGTAAGGAAGAAAAAGGGTGAATTACTTAAAAAGTACACAGCGAAAGCCTGTAACTTGCTGTGGAGGAACAGCATGCCTCCCTCCTCAGGGGGTCTCTCCAAGGAAAAGCAGAGGGGACCCCAGAAGGCCTCCTGGAAGAGAGTTTTATTTTGAAAACACAGAGCAGCTCTTCACCACCAAGCACTGGGTGGGGAATTGTAAAAGGGGACACAGTGAAAATAGTCATTAAGGCCACACCATCGAAGCCTGCCCAGAAGTCTGCCCAAAGTGAGGCCTGCATTCCCAGGATTCTGCTGGCATCTGCATACATCAGTCTCCTTTCTCCATTGTCTCCCACAGGAAGAGCTTGTTCCGTGCCTTTCAAGACGGCTGAATATTGTATTGACTAAGAACTGGGGGATTGAGCCGGATGGTAAACAAGCAAGTTTAGACTGCTGCTTCTCAGTTGTGTTTATGTTTTCTACATGGAAGTGTTCTAAATATTTTTTTGTGTGAATTCAAAACATCCCAGAACCTCAGCAACTTGAGGGGATAACAACTACACAAGCTCCATAACAACCTTTGGACATGTTAAAGATTATTTCAGGAACTTTAATATAATGCACGTGAGAAGTGACAGCTCTTAACTATAACCTTTTAGCAGCTGAGTACAGAGAGCATACCGAGAGCAGTCATTCCAAATTCATATTGTGAAGCACCTACAAAAAGATTCTTCTGTCAGCCTCCACAATGTGGAGAGTTCATCTTTTCATCTTATAAAGTAAAAATATACCCAAATTCCTGAATAGGCATTCAATCAGTGAAAGGGGGAGGATGTGCTCTTACTCGGCAGCTCTGCAGACTCATCTAGCCATCCCCGTGGTCTTAGCCCGCGAGAGAAAGGGGTGCCCTCTGCCCCACAGCCTCGCAGGGATCGGCTTTCACAGATGTGGCCGAGGAACAAAGGACAGGCTTCATCTTCCTGGCTGTGAGCCGCTCTGCTCTACGGGCCCCTGTGCCGGGGGAGCTTTGTTCCAAAGCCCATCACATGGTCTGTGGCATAACAGCTTTTTAATAATTCTGATTTTGAATATCAAATTGAAATTACAAATGTGTTTAGGAAGGATAGGCTCTATCCACCTTGAAGAACATTTTCTATACATACAGGTTTGGCCGGCCCTGGTTCCTGTACAGTAGTGGCTCTCAACTTTGCATCACCTGGGGAGCTTTAAAATATATTGATGCTTGAGTCTCCCCTGCCCCGCTTCCCAAGAGGATGATTTAATTGGTCTAGGAAATGGCCTGGGCATCAGGATTTCTAACAACTCTCCAAGTGATTCTAATGTGCAGTCAAGGTTGAAAACAACTGTAGAGAGATTTAATACAGCATTCAAGGCTTCTGATAATGCAGCCCAGCCTAATTTTTTTTGGCCTTTTCTTTCCCTACCCCAATCTCAGCTTCAGAGATCTCACTGTGCCCTGAATATATTTCACTCATTCTTATTTCCATACTTTTTTGTGTGCACACAATATCCCAAGCTAGGCACCTAAGGAAAACCCAGCTCCCATGTCCTCCTCCTCTGTGAAGCCTTCCCTGACTGTCACCTCCACCCTCACCAGTGAGTCACTCCCTTCTCCAAGATCACAGAAGGCTTTGTACATACTTCTATTAGAGCACTTCTCACATGGAAGTCATCTGCTTACAGGCCTGTGCTCCTTCAAGAGAATGTGGACTCCTTGTAGTATCAGCATCAAGCACAGTGTTGGCAGGGTATAGGCTCGTGTGAATGCTTATTGAATGAATGAATGGATGGATGAATGAATGTCAGCCTTGTACATTGCTGATGTTCCACCACACTGACCCCAGTTCTCAAACCAGGATCATCTGGGAAGCTCTGGGTCAGTAATTTGGGTGTGGGGGAATTTATGTCCTTGCTACTCAAAGTATGGTCCATGAACCAGCAATATCTACATTATCTGGCACTCGTTTCAAATGTAGAATCTGCATTTTAAGAACATCTCCAGGTGATTTGAATGTCCCTTTCAGTTTGATGTATATTTCTAATAAGCTCTCGGTTGATTCTCATGCAGCAATCCTCAGGCCAACAGTTTTTACATACTGCTCCAGACCTCCACGTACTGAATGTAGTAGTCCCTGGGTGATTGCCTACTGGGTTTGTCTGTTCTCCCTTCTCCCTTCCTAACAATGTCCCAGTTTTGTTCAGGTATCAGCCTTTCACCCATCCAGCCTGTGCCTCAGGGTAGCTTGACCCCACGTCCAGCCCCAGAGGTGGGCCTGAGTAGTCCCAGGCACATTCCATTCCTCTGGCCAAAGATTGGTTCAGGAATGGACATGTGACCAAATTCAGGTCAAGAAAACATGAGGGTACATTTGTTAAGGAGTAATTTAGAAAAAAATGTCCTCTTTCGTAAGCAAAAGCCACATCTTTCACCTCTGTTCTACTTTAGGACATTGTCCTGCCTGAATGTGTTGTCTGGAACTGCTGCGGCCATCTTGCTGCCTGCCTAAGAGGAAAGTCAACACTGAGGGATCAGAGCAGAGAGATGGAAAGAACTTGGGTCTTATGACATTGTTGTGCTCTTCTTTCCCTGAACTTCTTGTTATGGAAGATCCTTTTCTTACTGTGTAAGCTATTTCTGTTGCTTACAACAAAAGGCAGTCATTGATATTCTGAACATGTAACTATATGCATTCAGTCAATAAATCTTTAAGCACCCACTGTTAGGCACTATTCAAAGAACATTATAAGCATTATCCCTAATCTTCAAGCAATCTATAAGGTAGGTATGATTTTCCCCATTTTACAGAAGAAACTGTAGCTTGAGGCAATTAAGTGATTTGTTGTATCAAATGGTAGCAGTAAAGCCACAATTTTTTTTTTTAAAGATGCTTAGATTACATAAATGTTACACAAAAATTATAGGGATTTCCATGTTCCCCACCTCTCACACCTCCCATAACATCCCACGTAAACATCTTTCATTAGTGTGGCACGTCACCTGTAATGGATATACACATCCTGGGGCTTTGCCACTAAGCATGGACCATAGTTCACATTGTAGACCCCACTCTCTCCCACACAGTTCTGCGTGTTATACGCTGATGTAAAATGCCCTATATCTGTCGTTGTAATGTTACTCAGGATAATTCCCAAGTCCTGAAAAAGCACCTGTATTACAACTGCTTTTCCCTTCCCTGCCCCAAAAGCATCCAGTGGCCACTGGCTCCACCTCACTGTTGTAATTTCTTTCATTGCTTGAATCACATTATGTCTACAACAGAATACCATTAAGTCCACTCTAGTCTATAGCTCTTCCCCCAATCCTGAGGAGTTTGGGATGGTGATGTCCACTCCACCTCCAAGTGAGAGGGGCCTTATATGCCATGAATATGGTGGATGGGATTATCCTGCCTGTAGCTGCAGGCTCTCTCCATTCCCTGGGATGGCCGTTGTCCATCATCGTCTCCTCACCAGGTGACTTGAGTGAGTCCATTGAGCTGTAGAGTAGGAGTTGCAGTTCCACCGCGATTCCAGGCACAGCTGGCACATGGGCAGGCCCGAGGCTCCAGTCTCTGGAAGTATACCTACAACCTCCAGCCTCACATATAGGTTTGAATAGAAGGGACTGATGGACCATGTGCAGGGAGGACTTATTTGAGTCCAACTCTGTCACTCTCAGGAGCACAGATTCCAAAGTAGAGTCTACTGATAAGGCATCAATCTCTGGAACTATCCCTCCTTATATAGGACCTGGATGTCTCCAGAGGCCTCAGAAGCCCCTCTGTGTGGGATGATATCCACTTTGGTGTTCTATGAGATCCTACTGAGGTGAGCGTAAGCGTTACATCTGGGATGACCTCCCGACTCTCTTTGAAGTCTCTTAGCCACATGAACTCATTTGTCTTTACCTTTCCCCCCTTTTATTCAAGGTCTTTTTCCAGTCATATTGCCAGTTGGCACTTGGTATTAATCTCTCGTTGCCAGGGAGGCTCATTCCCGGGTGTCATGTCCCACACTGGGAGGAAGGTAATGCATTCATTGGTGAGTTTGGCTTAGAGAGAGGCCACATTTGAGCAACAAGGAAAAGCCACAATTTGAATCTAGATTTATCTGACTCCAAAGCACATACTCTTTCTTCTCTAGCATGCTTAGTTAGAATAGCTTTCTTTCATGAGGTTTCAGTAGATCAACAGTTCTCAAATGTTTGGACTTAGGACATTCCTAAAAATTACTGAGGATCCCAAAGGGCTTTGTTTATTTGGGTTATACATATATATCTACTACAGATTAAAAATTAATTTAAGAAACATTTAAAACTATTTCTTTAACTCATTTTAAAAATAAAAGTAATACATCCATTTCATGTTAACATGAATAATATATTTTTATGAAAAGTAACTATTTCATAAAACAAAAATTAAGGAGAAGGGTGACATTGTTTAATATTTTTACAAATCTCTTTAAATCTGGTTTAATAGAAGATAGTTGGATTCTCATATTGACTTCTGCATTCAGTCTGTTGTGATGTATTGTTTTAGTTGAAGTGTTGAAGAAAATTTGACTTTACACAGATATGTCATTGGAAAAGGGAGGAGTATTTTAATAACTTTTTCAGATTATTATGCACATTCTTCTTTGATATTGCATTAAAAGAGCACAAGTGGTAGTTTCTTAAAGGTTAGTTGCAATGCGGAAACTAAAACCACATGAATGAACTTTTCATCTGTGTTCTGTTGAAATCCTCTGGTCATTCTTGCCCTTTGAAGGGATCTTTTACCCATGCATGATTTGGTAACATCAGGCACTGGTCATTTGGAAAATGTTGATTCACTCAGTTATGCATTTCTCTCAAATGTTGACCTATTTAATTATATAACACACTATAAAAATTGCATTTGTCAATATCGCCACTCATATCATCAGTAAAATCTTTAAATATTGCTAATTTTAAGAAAATTAGCTTTACTTGGTGGCTGGTACAAGTTTTCAACAATTCTTGTTTTCCTTGAAAGCTCCAATTTTATGATTGATGATACCATCAGTTATTTTCTTTGAAGGGAAATAATCACTTGTTCATTTTTGAGAGAATGCCTGCCAAATTCTCAAGTCTGAATAATTGTAGTTTGTCTGTCAGCCAATCTTTTAAGTAAAAATGGTGCTTCATGACAGAAGTAGCTAGTTTAGCTTGTAACTCAAACAAATGAACATGAGTTTTTCGAGACAAACATTGTACTTTGGTACGCAACAGAGGTGCTATATGTGGATTTCACATTCTATTGTACAGAATATTAAAAAAGGGACTTGTTACTTAAGGATCAAGATTAAATAAAATGAATAATTTTTATGACTTCATCAAGGACATTCTTTTTTTTTTTTTTTCTTTCACTGGGAGATCCCGGGAATCAAACCCAGTTCCCTTCATATGGGAGATGGACGCCCAACCATTTGAGCCACATCCACACCCAAGGACATTCTTAAAGGAAACTGGTGGGGTTTTTTAATGTGAATGGGTGGCAATGAAGAATACATTGACTACTACTGCAGATGGTATCACTGCTTTGATTTTTGCTAAGGTGCCAGCAATTTTATCCACTATTGCTTTTGCAGGATCAGTGCAAATATCAAGGCAGCAAAAGCAGTAAATGGTATTTTAGTATTATTATGAAAATAGTTTTGACTTTATGGACCACCTTAAGGGTCTTAGTTTCTCCTAGGACTTAGAGAATAGCTACAGGAGATGATACTTGATGACACCTCTTAAGAATAGTTATAGATACCAAATGGTTATTTTGTAAGAATGTGGAAGGTACTGAATTCTGTGCCACATCACTGTTCTGCACTCCTGCATTTGGGTTGATGTAACTATTGCCTCAGTGGCTGCCAGCACATGAGACTGATAATACAGAAGTCTTAGGAAGATCCAGGTGCAGAGATGCTTGTAAGGCTTTGGGCTGGAAGGCACAGGAAATTGGCTCACCCAGGCAATATACTGCCAATTACAGACACACTCACAACACTGAATCCACAACCAACTTCTTTGTTTTGCTCTTCAGTCCATTAGGCAATTTAACTTGTGCTCAGCTTAGAAATGAACTTATTGAAGTGATCTGATTTCTGTTTATAGTTCTTAAAATAATGCTATTAATGAAATTCTCATAATTCAGCATTTTTGGGGGATAAAATTTCTCTGATGCTGAATAACTGTTAAATAATGAAGGTTTTGTGTCATTCTGAGGAGCATCAAGACTCTCTCTCTCAAGCAGCCTCATTCCCCCAGAGCTTGCCAGAATCAGCCATCTTGGCAACACAAAGCACAGTCTCTGAGTCGTCTCACTGAGCCAGTCCCTGTTTCCAAGAAAGGAAATCCAAGTTCCTGAGGCTAGAACCAATGCTCTGAGGGCAGGGATTTTCCTTTCTCTTGCTAGAGAGAGAAGAATGACAATGGTTCGCTTGAATCCCTACTGTGGGAAAGCCATCAGAAATTCCAGCCTGCCAGACATCTCCATGCCAGAGATACTGTCCCTTTCACTCATGAATGCACTGAGGAATTTACCCCGGCGCCATCTGAAGGGTTAAAAAGGATCCTGTTCCTTATTAGCAGTGATGCTTGGGGCTGACTCAAACCAGGGAAAAGGCCAGTCATGCTGATCGCCTGCTATATTTACTGAATGGAATTTCTTAAAGCACAGAAGCAAGACAGACAACCCAAAAGATCAACCTGAATTTGCTTCGGCCTTGTTCCAATGCTGTGAAAAAATTGAGATCTGAATGCGGCAGGAAGGGAAACCCCCCAGCTCAACAGAGTAACATTTCTGAGCTTTAGCGAGTTTTTTCTATCAGACTTAAAATGTTCTTCCCCTCAGGGTCTCTCAGTCTTTTTTTTTTTCAACCCGAAAAAAAACAACTGTAGCACCCATTCCTACCCTGACTTTTGGGCCTTGGCCCTGGGCCTCTAAATCTTCACAGCTAAATCATCTAAGGCATCAATCCAAGCCTTGGAAGGGAAGGAGGAGGAAGCAGGGGCTATAAACATACTTGGGGCAATAATTTCCCAGATCAGGATCAAGTTCATCTGTGTGATGTCCCTGGCCTCTGTATGCTTTGGAGTTTGCATGCAAGCAAACATATAGTCAAGCCTCTTCAGTATTCCAGGTGGTCATTGAGCTTTTGCTCAGTACTTTAACTCTTTATTATGCTGGCAGATCACTTTTCCCCTTAAGTTCAGCTCTAGTATGTTATTTCTGTGCTGTACTAGAAGAGAAATGGGCCAATAAGTGTGTGTGGGGGGTGTTCTAGTTCTGCCACTAGACGGTCATTGATATTGGACAAGTTATGTCCTATTCTGGGCTTCAGCTTCCCATCTGTAAAATGGGGCAGGGCTAAATTTCCGATGGTTTATAAACCTGGAGACCAGAAATACATTTTTAACCAGGCCCCCCTTCCAGCAGGTATTTTAAGACAGCAGTATATCCACTGTGCTGAGACAGGCTTTGGGTACCACTGGAATTGATGGGTTAGAGATCCTTTTCAGGCCTAACCTTTGTTTTCTTTCTCCGTCTGCAAATACCAAGTTTTCCCAAATCCCCTTCTCCCAGCTTGCACTCAACTTGCCAAATCTTCTGTGCCTTCTAGGTGGTCCACATTGCTTTGTGCCTCCCCTGTCTCTCCAGGCTGTAGTCTGGACCTTTCACAACTCCAAAGAGGAGGGCAATTAGGTGATTTTCAGAGTATCTTCTATATTTAAAAGAGTAAAATGTAGGTCCATGGAAGTCGGGTGATGGTAAGTACACACAGGTTGGGTCAAAGGACAGAAGGCAGGCAAGGAGAAGCCCCACATTCCTCTGAAGAAAGAAAAGATTCCTGCCTTTCCTGGGGCGGGGGGGATGGGGGGAAGGTGGATTTGCTTAAGAGTGCTGCCCAGAGGTGCCCCAGGTATGGGCACCAAAGACCCACTTCGCTGCCTACTCTGTCAACTCCCGTGACAAGAGTGACAAGCTGTCACCTATGGTGCTGGCCCGAAAGTTTGAGAACTTCAAGCTCTTGGAAAGTACAAACATTTATTCTCTAAAAGCATTGTGTTGGTTTTGCTTGTGACCAAAAGCCAAAACATGTGGTTTCCTAAATCCCCTGATCCTGCTATGAGGCACAAACTACAGATTAAACAAGAAAAAGAAAAAGAAAAGAAAAAAAGGAATAAAAGAAAGAGAGAGAGCCAGTCGGCCACACATCTGTAGAAAGAGAAGGGAAATCTGGGTGGATTCAGCGGAAACAAGGAAAACAAAATGGGAAAAGAGTTCAAGAATACACGGACCAAGTGCTAATATACATGAAAATTCAACATAAAAGAAGAGCCATTCATGTAGAAGGTAAACATTGAGAAGAGGATTCTATATGATGAGTAACTTAAAATTATTATCCCTTAGTATGTTTACTTTAGGTGCCTAGTAAGGTCTCTCGTTTTAAACAGAAGCATTGGAAAGATGATTTGCCAGTAAGATAAATGTTGAAACAATAAATTAGAGATTGAGACAAAATCCTGACCACATTTTTTTAAGAGGTACCGGGCATTGAATCTGGGACCTGGTATACGGGATGCAGGCACTCAACCACTGAGCTACAGCTGCTCCCCCGACCATATTTTACTTATACATTTCCTTAGGCCGCTATAAAAAAATCAAGACATTTCCATTTAATATACTTATCGATCTAAACCTCACCACAAGAGAACTTAAAATAAAATTATAATGTTGGTCAAGGAGTTGGCATCAAGAACTAAAGGAAAATATCTCAATCAATCAGAAAGTCAACAGTGGCGTAAGTGCTTAAATATTTGGGACAGTGTGATGACTTAAAAATTTAGGTCAGGGAGCCAATGTGGCTCAGTGGTTGAGTGCTGGCTTCCCATATATGAGGTCCCGGGTTCAATCCCCAGGCCCAGTACCTAAAAAAAAAAAAAAAAAAAAAAAAAAAAAA
>JAQZBX010094621.1:0-12007 GCA_029593785.1 Cabassous unicinctus | reverse complement strand
GTCCTCATTCCTGTGCTTGCCCTGCTGGCTATTTCCACTTGCCCATGAAGTAAAACCCGGTCCACTGCACCTGTTCTTTCCGTTACTGACTCTTCTCTCTCTGATAATAGTATCACGAGGGGTCTTCAAGCACTTCATATCCTGCCACTACCGCCACTTGTCAGGGGAAAACCCAGACAGGATGAGATTCACATTCCCAGCTGTCTCTGTCTTCCAAGGAAGAGAAATCCTAAACCAGTAGCTAAAGAGTGAAACCAGATGCCCTGGGGATCGGGTGGGGGATGTCAGGGCTGGTGGTCCACAGGAGAGGCATCGAGCCAGAAGCCCAAAAGTGCTGGGAAAGCCAGCAAGGAGATGTAGAGATTGGCAGGTAACGTCTCGGGCACTGCAGCGAAGAGACCTCAAATGCCAGGACTCAGGGTTTGTGAGGCACTTTCCTTGCAGCGTGATTCGGCCAGTATGGAGCTCTCCTGCTCCCTGGATAAAATCAAACCCTTTCTTCCAATGATGAAACTGCAGAGAGAGACTGTTGTGGAGATAGCTGAGAGAGAGGCTGGGAAATATTTCTCTAGGCAGTGTTTTTCAAACATTTGTTACCGTGACCTACAGAAAGAAAGATATTTCATATTGACATCTAGTGCACACACAGTGCACAAACACAAACTTGTGTGTGCACACACAAGCGAATATACCCTGCTAATAGTATCAGCATCACCTAAGAGCTTGCTAGAAATGTAGAGTATGGAGCTCATCTCCAACTAAATCAGAAATTGTATTTAAATAAAACTCCCAGGTAATTATAATGCAAGTTAAACTTTACAAAGCACTGCTCCAGGGGACCCCAAGCTAAAGATGAGTAAACAATACCTATATATATCAGGTAATCTCATTTCATGGATTTACTCCATTTGAGACCAGAATCCTTAGAAAATTGTCTAAATGTTGCAGCTTGGGATTCTGTCTCCCACTCCTCTCAAGACCCCACCACATACTAATAATGATAACTAACTTGTATTATAGAGCTGACCGTGTGCTAAGCATTGTTCTAGTACCTTACATGTATTAACGTTTTAAATTCTCCTAGCAACCTAATAAAGTAGGTCCTATTTCTTTGCATTTTATATATGAGGAAGTGGAGGCACATTTTTCTCAGGTCGCACAGCTAGTAACTGGGGAAATGAAAATATAAAACCACTAAAAGAAAAGAGTAGGAGGTGTACCAATGATAGAAAATGGTTAATAGATTTCTGCAAGCTAGAAAGTGGATAGGAGAAGGAGATTGAATGAAACAGGCAGAGAAAGTTGAGCCCTGGAGTGATAGCAAAGGTGATGGGAACTAGTCTACCTGACAAAACCACCAAGAGGCTCTGTGCATAAAAATGGCAGATATGGTCAAGAGTCATGGTGACAACTGGGGCTGTAAACTAGACAACTGCATTTGTTGGCATTGCCCCTATAAGCTCCCACCCTCTAGTACATAAAGCGCAGACAGCTGACACTTAGTAAGGGCAAAAAAATCTGCCAACTTTGCTCCAAAAATTTTGAACTGGTCATCTTGGGAAAGCTAAGACTTCTCATATAGATATTATCATCTCTCTTCTCATTCTAACATGTAGGGCCTCCACAGTTTGAAAACTGGCCAGAAAATTATATTCAGCCAAGCTTTTGAGTGTAAGGGTGAAAATATTTCAGACTGGAAACCTTCAGCCATCTTCCATGCACCCTTCTGTGGGAATTTACTTAAGGATGTACCCCAACAAAGTAAGGGAGTAAACTAAGAAAGAAGAAGATACACAATCTATAAACTGACATTTCTGACCCAGAAGAGCAGGGATAAACAAAAGGTTCCAGGATGACAGCAGTATAACAGGCCTAGAAGTCACATCCAGATTGGTGCTTGAGGAGAAAAGACTCCTGTTTTAGTGTTCTAGGCTGCTTAGCAAATACCAGGCAAAGGGATGGCTTAAACAATGGGAATTTAATGGCTCATGGGTTTGAGGTCAGGAAAAGGCCCAAATCAAGGCATCATCAAGGCAATACTTTCTCCCCGAAGGATTGCTGTGGCTGACTGACAGCAATCCTTGGTTCTTGGCTCCTCTGTCACATGGCAATGCACACGGCAGCCTCTCCTGGCCTCTGTCTTCTGAGTTCCACAAAATTTCAGCTTCTTGCTGCTCCCTGTGACTTTCTCTCTCTCTCTCTGAATTTCATTCTTCTTATAAAGGACTCCAGTAATAGGATTAAGACCATCCTGATTGAGATGGGCCATACCTTAACTGTAGTAACCTCATTAAAAGGTCCTACTTACAATGAGATCATGCTCACAGGAATGGATTAAATTTAAGAACATGTTTCTCTTCAGTACATATAGCTCCAAACCACCACAACTCCAGAGAATCTTTGGGAGGAAAAGCCAAGTCACTTGGTAGAAAAAAAATGATATGATAGAGAGTTTGGAAGAAATATGATAATAGCAAATGATACGAAAGGGCTAAAAGACTAAGACAGTCTAAGGGCTGGGGGAAACTATGCAAGAACCTTGATCAACAAAATGTGACGCGATTTAAAACAAATGCTGAATGTAAGAAAAGAGACTCCAATAATCCTTAATTCTAAATGAACATTTTACTTGGTGTGGTCCTGGGTTAATAATATAGGACCTGCAGAAAAGGAAATGCAATTTTAGTGCACTGCTTGCCCAAGCATTGAACAATGTTTAAATGGTTATAAATGAGAAAATGCTATTTATCAGTATTCAAATTTTAGAGTCAATCTATGGACAAAGCAAAGAAAAGTTCACTGAGGTTATATAGAATATAAATGTCAACAACTTCCACCATGCAAAAGGTAAAATGTAACCAACAGGCAGTAGAATGTAGGAGAAAGAAAGAAGCAAGACAGAATGGGAAGTATAATTGCCTCATTTTTATAAAGTAGGGAGTCAAGGAATACTGTTGGAAGTGAATGGAAGTTGGTGGGAATGTGAATTGGAACAAATTTTTAGAGTGCAATTTGGCAATGTATCTAACCAAACTGAAGATGCCCCTACCCTACATCCCAACAATTCTAGGCGATATCTCAAACATGAGTAAAAAGAAAACCCTGCAGCATTGTTTGTAAGGGTTCAAAGTTGGAATCAATCTAGATCTGGAAGCAGTGCTGCATAGTGGTTAGAGGACTCAAGAGCCAGACTGCCACTTATTACCTTTGAAATTTGGGGCATGCTACTCCCTCTCTGTGTCTCAGTTTTCTTGTTGGTAAATGAGAACTGCTGCAGGATTAAATTAGTTCGGCAAAGTACTGAGAGCAATGCCTGGCAGATAGTAAACCCTCAGTTTTGCTGCTGCTGCAATTACTACTATTATTTCCCCACCATCAGGGCCTGAATAAATAAGCTGTGTTACATCCACGGAAGAAATCCTAGGCAGCAGTTACATTCATAGGACTACACCCTAAATGTATTAACATGGATAAATTTTTAAAACATCAAGTTGAATGAAAAAAACAAATTATAAAATAAAATGTTCAGAGTAATAATGCCATTTATGTACTCTTTAAAAACACAGCATACACTATTATGTATTATTTATGGATACATACAAATATATAGATAAGATATTTGAGAGGTAACATAGGCCTTATATTATTCTCTCCACTTATATTTCATAATAATACATTTAAGATGAAAAGTAAAGTTGATGGAGTAAGAAATAATGATGCAGGCACATTGTATAAAGTTTACAATTTCAGATAACAAATAAAAGAGTAAGAATATAAATATTAAATATTGGGTGGAAAAGTATAGAAGGGAAGGGATGAGATCATTTTCATCTTTTACATTGACAGGCCAATAGATATTGTTTAAAAACCAATAAATTAAGAAATAGGGGTATAGGCATTCTATTTAGAACTAGGGAGATTACCACCAGCAGTACTAAAAACAAGTTAAAATATATTGTCTCTAGAGAGTAAAAACAGGTAAGCTCTTCTGTACTATTTTCTGTTACTGGTGTTTTGTATTATTTTGATAAAATCTTAATTCAAATTTAAGTTTAATATAGATTTAAAAAAGAGTCCTAGAGGTCTCCTTGGGACCAGAACTTTCAAAGACAAGCAGCACCTCCTTGCGATCACCCTCAGTACTGGGACAACATTGGGGTTTAGCAAGTGATCCTCAAGAAGAAACGAATTGTAGACAAAAACCAAGGAGGTCCTACTGTACTTGGAATAACTATTTCCTTGGCCAAAGTGGAGGATGGACTGGATTGTGCTAAGGGAGCCCATTGGTTTCCTTATAGGGAACCAAAGGCCTTCTGAGAGGCCCCTGGCCCTGCCCCACTCTCTCAGTCAGGGTTCTGACAGGAAGCAAATGGCAGACTCTGCTGAGATTTTGAAGACAATTTAATGAAGAGGTGACTTGCAGAGGTATTGCCAGTGCAAAACCACCAACAGGGGACGCTGAGCAGTGGGATGATGGACAACCATCGGAAGCCTTACCACTCCCAGGCCTCCAAGAGATAGGGAAGGAAGACCAGTGGGAGCTGGAGCCCTAGGGAGCAGAGGCTGTTGTAACTTTGCCCTGGGTTCTCTCAGCCCACATCTGAGTTTACCTGCCGGAGGTGAACAGTTCGCAGCACGCTCACAGATTCCTACCTCAAGAGCCTGTACCTCTTTGCTTCCCTGCCCGAGGGCTTTTTCTAGTTTGAGGGCTCTGGCTCAGCCTCCACACAGGACAGAGCTGACATGCCCAGGATTTAAATTCCCCAGGGATGGTTCTCAAGTAATGAGGGATGGGTCTTGGTAGTTAAATACACCAGACTCCCCATCTCTTGGTTTGACAATTCCAAGGTGAATTCTATACCATTCCTCAGAGGGTCCAGTAGGATTGAGTCTCTGGTGCCCACAGTGGCAGCTGCTCATTAATGTCCCCTCTGTTGGGTTTTCTTCCTTCTCCATCTCATTTCTCATTTCTTCCTTCTTCATCTCATTTCTCTTTCTCACTTGTGCGTCCTGGGATCAAATCACATAATAAATCACCCAACCATTGGCTCAGCATTTACTTTTGGAAAAAAGTTAACAAACTAAGACACTATGGGAAGGGGGCTGTGGAAGCTGTAATTGGCAGGAGAGGGGAGGATTGGTGGTAGGGGGGAAGTACTCAGACTTCCATTTGCTCCCATCCACCAATCTCCCATGAGTGGCCAGACTCAACTAGAAGTAAGACTGCAAGACAGATTGGGAAATTCAGTATGCAGGGTCAGCATCCCAGGGTCCAGAGCACATCAGAGAAGGATAGAGGATGATCTGGAGGCTTTGGAAATGCTTTATCTCTTCTATGACAGGAAACAAAGGGTGTCCTGTCATCCCCTAAAGGTCCATGAGGCCCCATGTTTTCCTGGGATAGCACTAACCTGCCCACAATAGAAAGGATGTTTATAGGGCAGTGGGGAAGTTTTCCATCAAAGATGAAAATATTCCCAAGTAATGAGACTGCTTTCCTTGACTAGTTCTGGATATAATTTCAAAGGAGAAAGTCTTGAAATGCTCAGTTATTCCCAAGATTATGGAGTCCTGGAGAGTATAAATTTATATGTGGGCCAGACATTTTGTATAGATTAAATATTGCTTCATATGTTTGTGTACTTAATTGCAATGATAAATAAGATTTAAAATAATTTTAAAGCATTATTGATATCATAGTAGCCTTTGTTGTGTATTTTGTTAGTTAATGATACCAAAAGTACAACTATCATCAAGAGAAATTATCACCAAGATATGAGTGGGGGTAAGCCTAATTTTAGGACATTATGAAGAGGTCCTCATACTCAAAATGTTTGGATGCCATAGCTTCAAATCATGGAATCTCAGATATTGAAGAAACTGTGGTGATCATATAATCCAGCATTTTCCAAACTCAGGGCTGTCATGAGCCTTTGTGCAAATTAGGGAAAAAAAGTGCCTCCTCTGTGCATTCACACCAGGACGCATGGCTTGGTGAGTAAATCAAGTATTGGAGCCCAGCTTCCCTTGTCTTCTCAGGTACCAACTATACAACCATAGCTGGCTGCCCTGCCCAAATTTTGCCCGGTGATAAAAATTAGCTGGGATACTGTAGTAAAATAAAGATTTGCTGATCATTGTCCTGAAGAGTCTGATTCAGTGGCTCTGAAATGTGGCTGTGGAGTTGTACACTTAAATTGAGAATCCTGATGATTCTAGTGATCAAAGATGAAAAACACCAATGTAAATGGAGCCATCATTTTACAGATGAGGTCAAGGGGAATAAAGTGGCTTTCCATGTCCCATAATGAGTGGGTCAGCATCATTGGAATAAATGTATAGATCAAAGAGTCCTTAGTATGTATATGTTCTGTATCAGTCAGGGTTCGATTAGGGAAGCAGAACACAATGAACGACATAAAATAAGGCATTTAGTTTAGGGATTAGACCGTATGAAGTTGTGGGAGCTGGAGGAGGAATCAATGCCAGGCTGTTGTCTCTGCAACTTGTGTTGCACCTGAAGTCTAGGTGCAACTGGAGAAGAAGTTGGGAAGGAAAGCCGGACATGGTCAAGAGCACGGACCAACTGGAACCCACCTGGATAACTGGAACCCAGAAGGACAAACCAAAATCTGCCCCTGTCTCTCAACAATTCCAGTGTCAATACTGGGTGCCCTGCAGGAGAAATTGGTGCCCTTTGTCACGGAGTGTCATTGGCTCTGGGCCCAGGCCTTGGAGAGGCTGAAGGAGGAGCTCTGGCGGGAGCTAAAGGAGCTACAGAGCCAGGCGCTGCTCTTCATTCTGCTAGGAGAGCCAGCACATGAGTAACAGTGAGTGGTGTCCCCGTGCCTGGCGCCCAGCACCAGCCTTCACAGCATGAACACGGAGGGTCCTTCACTTCCACCTTCCAAATCTCACCAATTTCTTATATGACCTTCCCTATCCCAGCATCAAACAGGAAGGAAATTCTGGGAAAAGTCGGTCCAGCTTAGCTAAGTTGACACAGTACAAAGCCACAACATGTTCTTGAATAGACTTTACTGCTTTGAAAGTGCCCTTGTGTCAAGAAAGCCCTATTAATTGTTACAATTCTACACAACATCCAGTTGGATGCTTCACATATAGTAAGCACTCCACATGGTCCATTCTGACGAAATAATCTAAATATTAGTCTTGATAGTTTGCAGTTACACACGAATAAGTAAACCAAACATGGTTGTTGGCCCTCAGAGAGGTTGGAGTGATCCCTAAATTACTTATCCATTGTGTCCTCTTCTCCATAATTACTTATCCATTGTAGCTCCTCAACTGCCAAATGCACCATTCATTTAATATCCGTCCACACTTAAGATTGCTCATGATCTAAAACCTTGTTAAAAAAAAAAAGATTTGAACAAAAGTGGAAAAAAATATTTAAGACCCACAGTAAAAGCCCTTGAAATTTAGAGTGGAAAAAATGATGAAAAGTAACCTATCACAGTCCTAGCCAAGAGGACAGTTATCATAACAGCCTTGGTAACGGGGGGAGGGGAGCCAGGCATTTTCTGCCCAGGTGGAGAGGCAGCCATTAGCCTCCAATAATCACAGCGCCAGAGAGTTTGCCAAATCCCACTTCAAACCTCGTAATCCCTGCAGTCCTTAACTGCTGAGGATGACATCATCCTTTCCTTCATTTCAGACAGTGGTTCACCGCTTCTGTGTTAGAGCCCACTGTCGTGGTCTAACAAGCATGTAGCTTTTAGGCTGTCTTTAAAAATCCAATCGCACGTGGAAAAACACAATTTTAAAAATTATGATCTCTTTCTTTCCCCTTTACAGATGTCATTGATTCTAGATCTAAGTAAGGGCCTAACTGTCCTATATCACTGAAGGATTTGTGGGGTGTTTTTTAAATAGTGCTGAAGGCATAGACTTTCCTGTGATGCAGAGAGGCTGTCGCTACGTCATCATTGGAAGGCTGAGAAATGTCAATTTTCCTGGGGTTGCACCCTAAAAAGCCTATAGAAATGGAAAAAGAAACTATAATCAAAGAGTAAGTATAGGAATGCTCAAGTCAGTGTATTGCTGCTATTTGCTTGAGTTATTTAAAATTCTCTAGTTCTCTTCACAGGATATTCAAGAAATAGAAGATTCTCCTTTCCTTTTCGTCTTCTTTCTTCATTCTATGTCTGTGTCTGTCTGTCTTTTTATAGCTGTCAGCATATCTATCTATGTCTATGTAGTGGCACAGTAATGTAGAAGCTCTGATTACTGTGGAGGTATACATTCATTCATTCATCAGACATTTCATGAGCAACTATTATGTGCCAGATACTGCTAAGTGCTCAGAATACAAGGATAAATGAGACACAACTCCTGTCCTTACCAGACTATTGGTGGAAACAGCCTTTTAAACAGATAAATTTCAACATGCTAAGAACAAAGAGAATCAAGTGCTGCGTGAGCACAGAGGAGGGAGCAGCTCACTACACTGGGATAATATTTCTCAGTTGTTTCAGAGAAGCACCCTGGTGGGAACGTATCTGAGCCATAATATACACTTACAGGTCACTTTCAGTTAGTTTTGCCATGTTGAATTAATTCCATGGAATGAGGAGTTGTCTTTTTCTGCCAAAACCTACCCTTATGTCAGGGAGACAGGAGGGAATAAAGGAAAGTACAGAGGGAGGGGGGCCTCAGCACATTTAAATTCCCTGGTGCTGTTAGGGAATCATTAGGTTGTTAAGAATTTTGGATGCATGCATGCATTCATGTGGGCACATGTGTGTGTTTGTCTACTCTTCTAAAACTCCTTCCTTAGATTCTCTTCCCTCCCACTTTCTGAAAAAGAAGAAATCACATAGACAAGGAAGAGCCTTATTTCATTGTCCTTTTGGTGGATTAAACCATCACACTGAAGTTTATCCGAATCATTAGGAAATCTACATTCCAAGGTCTATAAAATCCCATCCATGCCTCAGTAGGGAGGATAGAATGTATAAGTTGCCAAACTTCACACTCTCCCAGTTCTTGCCGAGTCTAAACTTGGACCCAAACCCAAAGAATTGGGGTCCTGCACTCATGTATAGTTGGCAAAGGCAATTCAATTGCCTGGTTTGCGGAGAACGACTTCATGGCCATCAAAAGCTGTTATACTGTCACATGGTGATGAGTTTAATGTAACTGAGTCTGGAACATCTGGATCAAGTTTCCTCTCAAACAAACAGGGTTATGAAAATTAGCGAGTGAAAAATAGCAGGGTTATTTCTGAACTCAAACTGAAACATGGTTTAAGAAGGGGACCCGGTGAGGCGACTCCCCTGCTTCCCTCTGCACCTGAGTCTATGGTAAGTGAGTCTGGAGCAAAAGGGACTGACTGCATGAGCCATCGTCTTTGGAGTGAAAAAATGGGGAAAATTAATTCATTTAAAAACTATTTATTGAACACTTACTATGTGCCGGCCATTATGCTATGATCCAGAGTACTGCCAGGAACAAAACAGTCTCACACCCTGCTCTCTGAGGCTTGCAATTTAAAGACCACGTAGAGGCACATATTAAGTTAGAATAGAATGTGCTGGTTGCTACAGGTGCTATGAGAGTTCAAGGCAGCTGAATGTGGGTGGACCTCTTCCCCCTGATCCACAGTGCACACAACAGCCAGATTTTCTAAGTTTTTCTTCCTAAAATACTACTTCCATCGTGTCACTTTCCTGCTTAAGAATGCAAGTGGTTTCCAATTTCCTATCTGGCTGAGTCCAGATTTTTCTGACTTTCAGCACCCTCTATCATCTGACTCTACCTCACATTCCCAGGTTTATTCACCACTATTCCATTTCTTCTCTGAATTCACGTAGCATTTTACAGCAGTCATTCTTCTCTTATGGAATTTGCCACTATATTTATCAGCATTTATATCACCTTCATTTTGTTTTATATATCAAGTACATGCAAGTTTAGAATCATAATTTTTTTAAGATTTATTTTCTTTAATGAGATACTTTTGGTGTTAAATACTCCATTATTGTTTGTCTGAATATGTCCCTATTTCATGCTTATTTTTTAATTTTTAAAATTTATTATTATTATTTTTTAGGAGGTACTGGGGATTTAACCTGGGACCTTGTACATGGGAAGCAGGTGTTCAACCGTTTAAGCTACATTTGCTCCCCATCATGCTTCTTTTTTTTTTTTAATAATAGGAATTTATTTGTTTTGTTTGTTTGTTTGTTTTTAAACAATTTATTGAAGTCTATCATTCAAACATGAACATACATAAACTATAAGTGTTCAGTAAACATTGTGAACTTACAAAATAAACATGCATAACATCATACAGGGCTCCCACACATCACCTTACCACAAATACTTTGCATTGTTGTGAAACATTTGTTAACAAATTATGAAAGAGCATCATCATAGTATTACTACTAACTATAGTCCATATCTTACTCCCCTATGCATTTTTTTAAGGATTTATTTATTTATTTACTTTTATCCATTTTTAATCCCCCCTTCCCCTGTTTTTGCTGTTTTTGTGTCCATTCAATGGGCAACTCTCTGTGTCCATTTCCTGCCCTCTCTTCTCATCCTTCTCCTCTTGTCTTCACTGGGATTCGATCCTCGGAGCCTCCAATGTGGGAGATAGGCATCCTATCGCCTGTGCCACCTTAGTTCCTGGTTTTTCGGTGCATCTCTTCTTGGCTTTCCCTTGTGTCACTCTCCTGTTACATCAGCATCTTGCTGCATGGCTCGCAGGGCCTGACAGTGCACCCACGCATGGGGCCTGGTGGCGCACCCACACACGGGGCCTGGGGGGCTCACCTGCTCGCGGGGCCTGGAGGGCTCACCCATGCATGGGGCCTGGGGGGCTCACCCACACATGGGGCCTGGTGGCGTACCCACACATGGGGCCTGGAGGGTTCACCCACACTCGGGGCCTGGGGAGCTCACCCATGCACGGGGCCTGGCTGCGCACCTGCGCATGGGAACTGGGGGGCTCACCCACGCGTGGGGCCTGGTGGCGCACCCACACACGGGGCCTGGGGGGTTCACCCATTCACGAGGCCTGGCAGCACACCCACTCGCAGTGTCTGGCGGCACATCCATGCACGCAGCCTGGGGATGCTCACCCACTCACGGGGCCTGGCGGCGCACCCACTTGCAGGGCCTGACGGCACACCCGCACATGGGGCCTGGTGGCCCACACGCCTTCTATATTTTTCTTTTTTTAATTTTTAGTGGGAGGTCCCAGGGATTGAACTCAGGTCCCTCCATATGGGAGCTGACGCCCAACCATTTGAGCCACTTCCGTCCCCTTGCTATATCTCTTAAGGTTGACCAAGGATGGTCATATAATAAAAATACATCAGGC
Source organism: Cabassous unicinctus (assembly GCA_029593785.1). Taxonomy (NCBI): domain Eukaryota; kingdom Metazoa; phylum Chordata; class Mammalia; order Cingulata; family Chlamyphoridae; genus Cabassous; species Cabassous unicinctus. The sequence goes on along the minus strand of JAQZBX010094621.1, from coordinate 654 downwards.
TTAGTTTATCACCAGCATTCTAAAAACCAGACCTAGGGAGAAAAACTAGGTCTGGGGACACACGCATGGTTTCTACTATAGTGAATGTTTAGCCTACCCTGATTATCACAAAATTAGGACAGCGAGAATATTTGCAGCTTATTCTTGATAGATAATTTTTCTGTATATAAAAATATTAGATTGACTCATTTTTTTCTCTGCATGTTATAAATATTACTCACTGCCTCCTCCCTTTCAGCCTGCTCAGCATTACTTGCTCCTTTATATTTGTTCTTTTTCTTTCCAGCTCTTTTTACAACTTTCTCTGAGTCTTTGCCGTTCCTTAGCTCATTGTGATATCTCTAGATTATTTTATCTTAATTGACATTCATTGTCATCCTGAATACCAGGTTCAAGGTCTTTTAGTAATTCTAGAAATTATTGGAATTCCTATTAGACTTAAGGTAGACTTTCTCACTTTACCCTCCATGTTTCTTAACCAGTTTTTTCAGATTTTCTATCGTTTTTCTTCTTGGACTAAATTCTGGAAAATTTCTTCAAATCTCTTTTCCAGTTTTCTTACTCTCTTATCTGTGTTAAATCTGCCATTTAATTTATCCACTGAATTTTTAATTTTTAGAAGTTCTGTTTTTATTATTTCCTGTTTCTTTCTTT
>JAQZBX010094620.1:0-12006 GCA_029593785.1 Cabassous unicinctus | reverse complement strand
TATTGTATGATTCCATTTATATAAAATGTAAATATAAATCAATTTATAAAAATGTAAGATTAGTGGTTATATAGGTCTGAGGAAGGAATGCTAATGGGTGTGGAGTCCTTCTTTTTGGAGTAGTGAAACTACTAAAATTTTTGCAATGATGAATGTACAACATTGTGATTATACTAAAAGCCTTTGATTATACAGTTTGGATAGAATATCCAGAAACAGCTGCCTTGCACAGTGGGGAAAGCATAGAGTGACTGGGAAATGAGGAATTTTCTTGTTTGTTTGTTTGTTTGTCTGTTTTTTATTTATTATTATTATTGAAATAATGAAAATGCTCTGAAAATGATTGAAGTTATGAATGCAGAACTATGTATTTTTTTTCTTTTTTTTTGGGTTTTTTTTTTAAATTGTTCATAAAAATCAAGAATTTTCACAGTACATACCAATATTTGTAAAATGATGCATAAATATATATGCATATATGTGTATTTTCTTACATAAATGTTATTTTATATATATATATATTTTAAAGGTGCTTAGATTACCTAATTATTACTCAGAAATTACAAGGATTCCCATGTTCCCCACCTCCCACACATCCCACAACATCCCACACCAACATCCTTCATCAGTGTGGGACATCACCCACAATCATTGATTGTATACTTTTAATGAATTGTATGTTTACTAATAAGTATAAATAATTTTTTTTAATGGGCAAAAGACTTGAACTGACACTTTTCCAAAGAAGGCATATGTATGGCTAAAAAGCACATGAAAAGTTGCTCAATGTGCCTAGCTATTAGGGAAATGCAAATCACAACCACAATGATATCATTTCACACCTGCTTGACTGGCTTCTATTAAACAAATGGAAAACCATAAGTTTTGGAGAGGATGTGGAGAAATAAGGGAACTCATTCATTGCTGGTGGGAATGTAAAATGGTTCAGACACTGTCGGGGACATTTGGTGTTTCCTCTGAAAGCAAAGAATAGAATGGCCATATGATCTAGGAATTTCTCTACTAGGTATATACCCAAAGAATTGAAGGCAGAGACATGAATAGATATATACACAAGGATGTTAGTAGTGGTATTATTCACAATTGCCCAAAAATGGAAGCAACCTAAGTGTCCATCAACATATGAATGCATAAAAATGTTATATATATATATATGATGGGATGTTATTCATTTGTAAGAAGGAACCTCGATCTGTAAGAAAGAAAATATATGAACCTCGAGGACCTTATGTTGAGTTAAATAAAGCAGACACAAAAGGACAAATATTTCATGATCTCAATGATATGAATTAAGTATAGTGAGCATGGAGCATGGAGGTAGACTCTGGAAGATAGATTACCAGGAGATAGAATGGAATACAGAATGGTGAGCAAATGCTTATTGTTCTGCTGAATTTATAAACAGGTTGATTGTAATTGTTTGGAATTGCCAGAGTTGATGGTAACACACCTAGGTGAATATAATTAACAGCACTGAAGTATGTGTGTGTGAATAGGTTGAAAGGAAAAGTTTTAGGTTATGCATGTTGCTAGAAGGAAAGCTAGAGTAAAAACAGGGGACTGTATAAAAAGTGAGCACTGGGTAGGGAGAGGATTGTTGTTAATAAAACAGATAAAAGAAACCTCCTTCAGAAACTATAACAAAGTTATAGCTCTAGTTCAGACTGTTGATAGTGCTGTGGTATATGGGGAAAAATGCATCTAAAGCATACTTCGATGGGATATAAATGCATTCTTGTTGTCATAGGTAAATTTCCTGGTTAGATAGTGGCACACACAGCAGCTACCAAAATATTAAACTTTGCTCCTGGGGAAGTCCTGCTGCTTTCTCAAAAAGCATTGCAAAAATTTCTGGAGTATGTAAGGCTTGCCCAATAAAAGGAAACAGTCCATTAAGCCAATCACTTGATCTTGCTACCTGGACTTATAAAGCTTATTCCTGTATTAATGAAATTAACTTCATTATACTTAATATCTAAATGCTACCTCTTGACTGCCTCCTTGTCCTCAAAACTGGCCTCTTTCTAAGCCAAACTCAGGAAATAAATACATTACCTTCCCCTAAATGTGGGACTTGATTCCCAGAAATAAGACTCCTAGGCACTGAGGGAGTATTAACAAGCATTAATCAGAGATGCATTTGGAAAGAGACCTTGATGAAAAGGGAGAAATATGAAATAAAATGAAGTTTTTATGGCTAAGATATTTCAAAATAAGTTGGGCAGTTATTCTGGAGGTCATACATATGTAAATCTTGGGCAGACTTCACAAACTGCCAAAGTAAACAAAGCCTCAATCAAAAGTGCTCCCAAAGGCTCTAGGGAAACCTGGACACTATTGGCAAACCACACAGTGCCGAGAAAACAACCTCCCTCAGTGCCCCCTATGTGGGAACATGTGAAAATCTATTTCTACAATATGACATAATTAGACATACCTATAATTCTGCTACTCATGATTCTTCTACTCATTTTTATTTCAATTTGTAATTTTCAATGTATCTGTTAAATATATCTATCAGAGACTTATTAATAAATCTTTGCATTGTTCAAATGCTGGTTGAGCCCTGAAACCCAGCAGAGTTGAAGTCAACTCCTATTCTTCAGTTCTTCAGGTTTGCCCTTGAAAACTAACAAAATGATGATGATGGACAAGTTCCATCCCCAAAGAAGGAGTATCTTCAATTGCAAGCAAAAAAATTCCATTTTTCTGGCTCATAATGTCTAAATCCCATCTCAACTAGAAGGAGTAAGAATGCACATCATTCCAAATCCCACAAGATTTAGGAATGAACAAAAGTAAAGTGGGGGTATAACCCCAGACCAAAGAAGATTTATTGTTATTGCATTTATTATCTTGCATTAATGAATAACTTTTAACCTTGATATGAAAAATAAAATAAAATAAAATAAAGGATATTATTCTTAACTATGGTATGTCCCAAATGAAATTGGGTCTTAATCCAATTATTGGCAGGTTTATAAAGAGAAAACCTCCGGGAGAAGGAGAAACTGGAAGTCAATGGAATTCAGAAGAGAAGGGAAAGCATATTGCCATGTGCATTGTCATGCTACAAAAAAGCTAAGAACCAGATGATCCATGCATCAAGAATGCCCTCCTTCTTGGAGAGAGCATCCACTTACTTATGTTTCAAATTTTTACTTCTTTTATCCTCAAAACCATTAGGCAATAAAATCATATCATTCAAGCCAACTTATTATATTACATTTGCTTCAGCAACTGGGAAACAATGACAGAGATATTAAATGGTGAAGGAGCATGATATACTCAATATTCCCACAAATGTTTAGAAATATAGATAGCTAGAGAGACAGACATAGAAATAAATAGATGATGATCATTAACATACATAGAGAGATGATATAACATATTTGTAAGAATGTTTTAAAAATGGTAAATATGGGTATCTGTTTATAAGTTATATTGAAGTTCTCTGTATTATTGTTGTATTATGTTGGCAAATTTCCAAAAAGTTTTAAATTAGAGCATTCTAATTTTTGAAAATCAGTTATATTGATGGGTATAATCCTTGCTTTTGTGAAGTGGACTGTTCAAAGTCTCTCAAGTGCTATTGCAGATGCACCATCCTTTATTTTCATGCATAGATGATTCTACATCTTAAGGATATTGAATACTTAAAAAAACACACACAAAGGAATCTCATGAAATGCCACATGAAGCCCATTGTTGATATAGCCATGAGAATTTGTTTATTCTTTTATAGTCATAAAAATTCAACTAAAGTAAATCCAAGAGACATTTTATAAAGCAGAAAAATAGCCACATAATGTTAAAAATTCCTAGACAATATTAAAATTTACTGTTAATTTTATCACAATAAGTCCCAACTAAATGATGAAGATAAATTAATCATGAATGTTGAGTGAACCTAGAACCTTAGAATCTCACTCATCCTATCTGAAGGCTCTTTCCCAGCTCACAGTGAATGGACTTCTGGAATCATTCTATTTTATTGAGAGTCGTAGTTAATTAACATAGCCACCATGAAACACTTAAAAATAGCACTCAAATATCCCTTAATTTTCCCAATCAGCAAATGACACAGTAAATATTTCATTGGGAAATGTCCTGTTGTCTGATAAGTTTTAAATATATTTTTATTATTTCCATATATTTAAGCATTTTCCTATTTATCATACATAATATTTCCACCCTACAGTTGACAGATCACATGACACCCAACACTGGGCAGGTGAGATTGACAAAAGGTTTTAGTCATATATACTCATAGCATGAGGATAGAGGGCATCATATGCCATCCAGGACCACACAGGTGTGACATGGGAATAGAGTGAACCAACAAGGATTGTAGAGGCAAACTCTAGCAACAAGTATGTGACATGCTTCCAGTTTCCATGGGAAGATGACTAACTTGAAGAAATAATTTCTTGGGTTGCAGGGATCTGAAGCGTAACGCTATGGTAAAAGTCAGAACTGTGCCTCATCCATGAGATAAGGAAAGTTGTTGCCTATGGGACCTTAACCACTGGAGTAGAGAGAGAGGGACTTGTGATTGGATCCTTTAATGTATTCCCAATTTATGTATTGCAAGGCTCCATATAATATTGAAGCCTTACTTTAATGTTATGTGGAGAAGGACTCCACAATTGCTGAATTCAAGAAAAGAAAAAATGTCAGGAAAGAAATTTTCATCTAGGACCTCCTGGTCCATTCCACCACCCCTCACTCAGTCCTAAAGGGCTTGGGAGTCATTCAGAGGCAGAGTTTGACTGTAGCCCTTCCCATGTGGAATCAGATTATAGAGCAACTCATAGTAAAGAGTTAGAACCTCACAAATATACATGCATAGGGACCCACATCCCAGAGACCCATGAAGAGATGTCACTGAGGAGTTCTGCAAAAGTGGGCCCCCAAGGGGCATTTTATAAAGGAGAGACAACAGGAGAAAAGCAACTGCCACATGGTATGCTCATTCAAAGTAGTTTTTATAGGTTGGACCAAATAAATGCAAAATGGACTTTTCTGGAGTGACCAGAGTTATCATGCCATTCTAGTTGATGAATATTTCAAAATGAAATATTTAATTTTTATAGTTTAGTTTAAATTGTAAAGATAAAGATGCATGCATGCATTAGGGAATTGGACCCCAAAGTAGATTCTGGTTATACATCATTGTTTAGGGTATAAATAGTTTTTATGTAAAATATAGAAGAACTTGTGTTTAAATTTGTTTTGCTCCTATGTTTTAAGTTAAATTAATGTCGACTCATTAAGAGCAACACAATTCATTTATTCAGTTTCACAAGTACATAATGGATATATGCATATTCATATCAGTGAGGTTTAGTATCATTTTACTGCAAATGTTCTGCAGTAAAAAACTGCACACAAAATAGTTTGAAAACCATTATATTTCATCAATTAACAATCACATCAGAATACTGTGATAATATCAATCTTAGAATTAAGAGTTGTGGTAGTGTTGCTTTTAATAAGTGTAATTGTGTCTCCAATTCACAGATCATGAAATTGAATACTGCTATATGGAATTTGCATGAGTTTTGGATATATTGAGTCAATATGGCTCGTTATTTTTTCACCCACTGGAGATTACTGTTCATAGAGCAGCCATTATTGTAAGGATTATGGGTTCTCAAATATGAGAACCTTCATGAAACTCTACTGAAAGCCATAATTCCATCAAATCATTTTCTTAACATATTGTAACAGTATAACAGAAGCTTTATGATTGAAATGGATATAAATTAATCTTTTTAATGTATTCTTGTCAAATGGAGGTGAATCATAATAATAATGATTATTATTATTAATCAGTGTTAAAACTAAATTTGCTAAATGTTTTACAGAAAAATTCTTTGAAAACTGTTTTTGGTTTGAGCAAAATATATTTATAGAAAATCTAATCTGTATTATGAAAAACAGGATGAAAGATCATTGATCTATCTTACCAACCACAGCTTCATCACACACTTCTGTTTTATTAAGATAAATATTTATTATTTATATTTTGGGGATATTTTAAATTTATGTATAAGTAAATGATGATCTGTTTTATTTTGCAGAAATAAAGCAAGCAATGTTAATGTATATAGCATTTCTTTTCTAGGAATCTTCAGATTTAAAAAAGATTATCTGAAAGAAACATTTTTAGCATGTAAGTTTAAGTACATAGCCATAAGAAGTGATGTTTCAGTCATCACTGTGTGTGCGGTTTTGGGAGGGGAAACCTCAATAAGTAGTATGTTTGTGTTGTTTTTATGCAGTATCTTACTACACTGATAATCCCTTAAAAGTCACATTAGGGCCTGAAAATTGGAACAAGGCAATACAGCTAATTTTGTAACATCTTGCAAATCACCTCATCAACATGGGAATGTCTTTAAATAATTATCCTAACACTTCCCTGGATAGAGCTTTTTGCTCAACATTTTCCTTAAAGTCTCTTTTATCTGCTTGTTTCTAAGACTATAGATAATAGGATTTAAGAAAGGAGGTAACATAGAATAGAACGCAGAGGTGATCATGTCCTCAATTGTGGGTGAGCTGGAGGTTGGCTTCATATACACAGCAAGACCTGAACTAAGGAAGAGGGTCGTGATGAGAATGTGAGGAAAACTGGTGGAAAAGGCCTTTCCCTGTTCTCTGGTTGGAAACTTAAGCACAGTAGAAAATATGCGAATATAAGACTTGGTGATGAAGACAAAGCAGCCACCATCAATAACTACATGCTTTGGGTATTGCAACAGAAATGTAGCACATGTCCAATACAGAAAGATTCCTAAGGAAAAAGAATATGGGGGTGTGAAGTTTGTTTTTACATGTAGTAACTAAGACAAATAGAAAGTTGCCTATCAGGGTTGCCAAGTACATCAGAAGGAAGAGCATGGTGTGCAAGACTCTGTACTCCCATACTTCAGAAAATCTTTTAAGCAGGAATTCATTCACAGCAGTAGAGTTGGTCATCTTTGAGGAAAGTGCTTCGGACATCAAGAGACAAAGGAATGGGGAGCATGGGAATCCCTGTAGTTTCTGAGTAATATTTGGGTAATCTAAGCACCTTTAAAAAATGTATATATATATGTAACAAATAACATTTATGTAAACAAGTGCACATATATGGATATGTATTTATATATCATTTTACAAATAAAAAAATAATAATAAAAAAATAAAATAAAATAAAACAAACAAACAAACAAACAAACAAAAAGAGACAAAGGAAAATAATCCCTAAACAACATGGAGAATCAACATGAGGGGGAAAAATTAGCCTAAATATATTTATCAATAAATATTTATCCAATTTTATTGTCTGTGGTTCATACTAGTTAGTAGGAAGGAACATCGTGTTGAATTAAGAACCTTTAGTCGTATTGCCTCTGTAACTTAATTCCAGGATAGGGTTAGAAATTAAACAAATTTCATAAATACAGATAGTAATTTATATGTCACAAGGGGCAGTGCGTAGGGAAGAATAAAGATTTATTGCTTAATGAGAGCTGAATTTCTCTTTTATTTGAGGACAATATTGGGGTAATGGATGTTGGTGATGGTAGTACAATATTTTGACTGCAACCAATATCAGTGAATTGTATACTTGAAAGTGGTTAATATGGAGAATTTTGAGTTGCATATATAGTACAAAAAAGATTCTTTAAGAGTATGTAAGCATGTTTGGTTAATTTTCAACATGTAATAGCACACAGTAGCAATACAAAGGGTAAAGGGGAAGATTGAAATAACAACAGTGAGGTCTATATATATTGAATCATGACAAGTATTCTCTGTTAACACATAATGCCACTAATTGATGGCCAATCACAATCTGGATAGATAAAGGAGGCTACCATTGTGTTAGAGCCACTCAAAACTTTACACATGGTTGTAATCCATTACCTGCCTACAATATGGAGAATTATTTTTTCTCCATTTCTTCCACTATAATAGTGATACTAATTTAATTTGGAAATTCTCTTTAAGAATTGTCATCTCTGATGAAGACATTCTTATTTGCTACATATGTCTCTGCCTTGCATCTATCAACATTTACTCTTTTTATTTTGACATTGGATTTTACAACAAACCTCACTCAATATTTATTAGACCATTGTGGCTTGTTTTTGTTCCTTTTTTAGCCTAGATGGCATAATAAAACTAATGAATAATAAGACATCATATTTTATTTATTTAGAATTCCATATGTAATTTATTCACTATTATTCACATATTTCATACTTTGTCATTATAACTCTGCAAATTGGAATGTAATATATATAATTTTAAAGGGAAAAGACTAGGTCAGTTAAAGGTCAAGAAAACTTTTTAATTCATGAAATTATAAGGAGAAAGTCAAAGTCAAGTTTGTCTGTGTCAGGTTTGACATCGCATATTTACTTGACTAGAACCCTGAGCCTCCTGAGCCTCACTGTTTTACACCACATCAATCCCAGCCCCTCATACAAACTTTCTGTTTACTTGCACAATGCCATCAAAGCCTGTCAAGTACTGCTGGGACCAGGAAAGCAAAGTTTTTGGATTTTTAATCATGCTGATCCAGAGCTGAAACATCGCTGAATTGATTTCCTATATATTGAGTATTAAGTGCTACACAAAAACTGTTTAAACCAGTTTCCCTGTGTGTCCATATTTCCATATTTATTAGACTTGCCCTAGAGTATGTGACTATTACAACTCAGTATAATTTATTATGAGATCATTTTAACCCTTCCAAAACAATAAAATATCTGTTTCCAAGGCTCTTACACATATCAACATAGTTTCGTATCTATTTAAAATTCCTAAGATATTTTAGCTTAATAACTTATGTATTTTAATAAAAATAATTGAAATGTATTTTCACTCAGTTTTCTCTCTTATCTACTGTTTTACACTGAACAGAACCATCCATTTGTAAGACTCTAGTTTTTATTCTCTCTCCTTGTGCACAGATACCAATGTTTGCCATTAAATGACTTTTTCCCCCATTATTTATCTGTATGTTCTTAAACTTACATTAAATGATTAGGTGTCTTTGCTCAAAATATTTATTCTGAAATTTGGATCCACAAATTAAATATCTTATTTTTGTGCTGTTTTCTTTCATTAACCTGTTTTCAACAATAATTTTTCTATCCATCTCAGATTTTTATTTGAAACTTCACAGTCTGGCTCCTGACAGCATGTAAGCATCTCATTCCAATAACATCTACATCAGAATATCAATTGGCTGTTACTTCAATCTTCAGCTCCTGAATTTCCTCACCTTTGAAGTGGGTTATAAAGATTGCCACCCTGTTGCCACATCTCTGCTCTCTTTTGACTCCCTTCATTAAAGGTATATGGGGGTAGAATCCAAAGTTTCCTTTCTCAATAGCAAGATCCAAATTGTGTTTTTTGTTATTTTCCAAAATTCTTAGTTTGGAATTCTCTTCTTCCACCTCCTTTTCCAACCCTTTTCTACTTTATCTTCTTCATTATTCTTCTCTCATCTTATTTTCCACCCCTGTATCCCTGTCTTTCCCCCTTCTTTGAAAATATCATTCTTGTTTTTCCCTTATGCTTTACACATATTGCAATCAGTATGTGTAATAATTCTAGTGACTCAGCAAGAGGTACCTCATATTTCTTAAATAAAATGTGCTTAATCATTTCATGATGTAACATCACTTTCTGACTTCTGGTAACATATCACTTGCAATACCCTTTTTCAAAACATCTCATTCTACTTAAAATTGTTTTCCCGTGATTATGTTTTAGATCTCCACCAGTTTATTATAACATACATTACTTCAGTCAATGAGTTATTGAATTAAGATCAACTTATATATAATATATGGCATCACAGAAATCTGTATAAATATTTATCCAAGAAATATCTCCAATAACAACTACAACATTAATTTAATATTATTAAACATCTTAAAATTGAGATCTCTGAAAATATTTCAAAAATATTTAAAACACATTACTTTGGGATGTTGTTCTGCTTACCTTTTGTTTCCATTTTTATTGTTTGACATTTCTAAGTCATGATATTATAGATATGTATGATAATATTTTGCAATTAAAAAATTCCTGAGATTGATGACCTTACCTGATAAAGGTGGGTTGATTGATTTGTTGGTTCAGACATTCTTTAAATTCACCACAATCAACCTTCAAAACTCTGGAAAATAGGAAAAATGAAGCTGGTATATTTTCTTGTAACTTTTGATAAATAGATATTGTTTGTAGAAATAAGTATTTATTTAATACTATTATGAATTAGAATAACATGAAATGTGATGTCCTCTGCATTGTATGAAATATAGTTTTTCCAAAAACCCTGAACATATGTCAGAACTTGAAAAAGTTGTGACAGAAAGTGATAGGTTTCTACTACATTTTTAATTATCAGTCCACTACTAACAGTATAGAAATGCAATAGGATTTCACAGTTTGATCACAAAACAAAAGACTTCAATTACTTCCCAATTACCAACATTAGGTTTCTTAATTGAAATTACATGTGTTAGTTTAACCAAGTTAAAAATTCATGGACTTCAGGGGAATATATATTTTTGCCTCACTTCTACCATTTTCTTGCTTTCTAGCTGTGTGAACCTCTTGAACATCTTTGAAACATGATTTCCTTATCTATAGAATGTGCAATAATGTCTACCTCATGAAATTAATATTTACAAAATATTTCAAAGAGAGAAGGAACTCAAAATGATAGCTAATTGAGGAAAAATAAAGAAGAAGTAGAAATCACTGACTAAGGAATGAAGCATTTGATTCCTTCAGCACTTTTTTTTTCCCATCTTATACACATAGTCCTATTAATTATAAACAGGCAAAGAAGTGGAAGTTAAGCCCAGTGCTCTGCCTTTGTCAGTGAAAATTTCTGTTAAAAGGAATATGAGTTTTTTTAAAAGTTCTGAACTGATTTGAAATGAAATTGTAAAACTGAGACCATATACTTACCTATACACTGGCAGCAGCAGGGTGGTAACCTGCAAAGTAAAGTTTCCCTGGGGTAAGTTGACTATTGCTTGGGTATTCTCAACATTCCAAGTACAAAAGTTACTCATTGCCTTTTCTGAAAAGACATGAAGAATATATTTCCAATGTGAAGAGTCAGTAGAAATATTTTGGTCATTAATATTGGTATTCATGTATTTTTCCTTCCATCCATTCATTTAAATGCAGTATATTTATAATTCAATCAATATTTTGGGTGAATTAAAAGAGGAAACTTGATGAAACCTGTGTGAATGAAATTCCTGCATGCTGTTTCATAATATATTATGAGCAATCTCTAGAATTACTCCTGCACTATCAGGCATTGTGTATATATTTTATATTTATGACAGGGATTCACTTGCTCAATTTGAATATATAATACACCTGAATATATAATAGAGTTTTGTTAAGCCAACAGGTGTATGTGTTAACTAAATAGCAATAATACACATGAATAATTATTTCCAATTTTTAAGATAAAACACAGCCCACTGTAATTAAATTTGTTTAGCTAATTTAAATTAGCATTCTGCATGCTGAAAAGTTGTGAGAGCACAACTTTTCCTATCCCTACCTTATTTGCTTGCATTGTCTCCATTAAGTTTTGTGCTGTCCATTTGCTTTGCACTTCCATTAATAGCTGTCAAGTCTGCTAAATCTACTGGAATGAGCTTTCAATATGATGAATATAAAAGACGGTGGTCTTATTGTGTGAGAACCTTCTGTACCTATACTTTCTATTCTAATTTAGTTTACAGTCTCTATTTCAAAAAAATGAGCAGTACAGGAAAAAAGTGGGTGTGATTCACAGAAAGTGGTGATAAAGGGGAAATGATATTAATATTAAATGCAAACAAGATAATAGACTTTTCTTATTCAAATAGGCAATTCTGCCTTTCTGCATGGTTCATCCCTATATTAGGTGCAGGCAAGCAATGAGGGGGCATATAATATTGA
>JAQZBX010094619.1:0-12007 GCA_029593785.1 Cabassous unicinctus | reverse complement strand
AAAAAAACACAACAAGAAGCAGACAACGAGCAAAAACAAGGAGCAGACAATGATCAAACAGATGGGGGGTGGGGGTGGGGCGGGGACCATTCAATAAAAGACTGACTCTTCCTGAACTCATTGGTCATTTGTTAACATCACAAAGAAAGAGGTAACCAGGCATTGTGTGCCTCCTATGTACACCATTCCACCTTCAGCTAGACTTTTGCCTAAAATAATCAAACCCAAATCAGATCCAGCCTTCAGCTCTATGATTGCAGGAAATTGGGGGATACAGAAACATAAAAAAGGACACTGCAAAAATTGCAGTCATAAAATCCACAATGTGAGAAAGTCTACAAGACAATTGAAGTGGTTTTTCAACAAATAAATGGCAAGGGGGAAAAATGATGGAGAAAAAAACCTGTTTTACAGCAGAAGAGACTTATGGGCCATGTAAGCCAAATGCAGCGTAGTGTGGGCTTTGTCGGGATCCTGATCTGAGCAAAGCAACCGCAACAGGACATTTATTGCCCACCGTGGGTGCCAGCTAACACGTGGCAAACGTGGAGGAGTGCCAGAGGCGACATGTCATCCAGTCATCACCTTGTAGCCATTATAGTAAAAGGTTGAGTCAAGCAAGAGTCATCAGTGGATGCTGATCCAGAGAGAAATTGAAATGAGGAGCAGAATATTCACACGCTCTTAAAGTTTCTCCCCACATGCTGGTATTTCCAAGAGGGAGGAAAAACACAGTAATTAGACAGTGGAGAAATCAGACAGCCCTTTGACCAGGTGCTCAAAGTTAACATCCCCAGTGAAGGACAGATGGACATCACAGGCCTCCAGAGGTGATTCCCAGAGAAGGACACAACTTCATCTGGGCAGGAGCCGGAATCTTACCGTGAGGAAACATCAGACAAACCCAAAATGAGGAACGTTCTGTTGGGGACACAAAAGGGTAGAAAGGGGGTCTCTTCTTAAAAAAAGGTCAATGTCATAAAAGACAAAGGTGAAGCAACTGTTCCAGATTAAAGGAGATGAAAGAGATGTGACAAATATCATGCCTGCTCCTAACCTGGATCTGGAAACAAAAGGGTCATGGGATTATCTGACTGAACTGGAATGTGGATGGTAGAACAGAGAGAAGTATTATGTCACTATTACATTTCCTGATTTTTATAACCTTGCTGTGATTATGTAAGGGAATATCCCTATTCTTAGGAAATACTAATTGAAGTATTTAGGGGTCAAGGGCCATCATGTATGGATCTTTCCCTCAAATGGTTCAGGAAAAAAAGGATGTATATATACACCTATATATATAGATTAGATAGATAGGATGATGCTAGATAGCTGATCAGATAGATAGAGTATGGATGGATGAATGGATGGCTAGATAGATACAGATAATGGTGATGATAAATTCATAGAATGATATAGATCTAGGTGGATGGGTAGATAAGTGGATGGATAGATATGGAGAGACAGCTATACATATATCTATATGTATATATAGAGAGAAACTGTGCATACAAATGATAAAGGAATGGGGTAAAATATTAACAATATGCAATCTAGGTAAAGGGTATGTGGATCTTCTTTGTACTGTTGCTATTTTTGCAACTTTTCTGTAAGTTCAAAACTATTTCCAAACAAGTTTTTTTAAAGAAATTGGGAAAATTTGAATAATTGCTAGATATTAGATGATAAAGAATTATTGTTAATTTGGGGAGGGAATTCATGACAGTAGGGTAATATTAAAGAAAGAGAAAGTCCTTATCTCTAATTTGCACATTGAATTCTGTGATATCTGGGATTTACCGTAAATAACCAGTGGGGGGCTGGGGTGCAAATGAAACAGGATTATGTGAGGGGTGTTGGGGGCGGACGTGTGTCCTTCATTATATGATCCCTCTGCTCTTGTAAATGTTTGAAAACTTCCAAAGAAGAGGTAAAATAAAAAAGAGAAAAAGTAAAGAAAGGAATCAGAAGGATCATTGGTTTGAGTATTATTTCAAGGCGTAGAAGTAGTTCATCTGACCTTCTGTGTGGGTCTTGAATTGTTTGCATTGTTTTCAATGATTTCTGTTTTAAATTTTGCATTACTGCCTTTGTTATATATTATTTATTTTCCTTTCAGGAAGCCATCATTCTTCCGCAAGCAACGAAGTAATAGAGATGGAATTGTCAATGGAAGGTTAGAAAAATGAGGCATTTTATTTCCTGTTTGTTTAGTTCGCAGTATTTTACAGAGAACACACTCTTTAAAGACCCATGTTTGAAAATAAAGCAGGTGACTTCCTGGAATGCCTTCTTAGAAAACTGGTTGAGTCCCAGTCCTCAGATATACTGTAAAGTGCTCTATCCTTCTTCTACTTTTCTGATCTGTGATTCTACTTAAAGCACCTGGATGTAGACCGCTCACCAGTGCTGTTTAATGCTGTATTTCGTTTTGTTTTCTTGATGTGGCATATCTAAATCCTTTTGAACAGAGTGAATGGTATTTTAGAAATTTCTTAAATTTTTGAATTAGAAGTAAAATTTGATCATCATTGTCTTAGTCTGTCAAAGGGTACTGATGCAAAATACCAGGGTATTTATTTGGGGTAGAAGCTTACAGTTACCAGGCCATAAAGCATTAGTTACTTCCCTCACCAAAGTCTGTTGCCACTTGTTGGAGCAAGATGGCTGCCGACGTCTGCCAAGAGTTCAGGCTTCGTGGGTTCCTCTCTTCCCAGGGCTTGTTTCTCTCCGGGCTCAGCTGCCCTGCTCTCTCCACAGGGCCAGCTGTAGACTATTAGGTGACCGGCTCTGTCTCTCTCCCCTGGGGCTCGATTCTCTCTGGGCTCAGCTGCCTTCCTCTGTGTGCTCACTTCCCGGGCTCCAGCTCAAAAATGCCAAACTCCCTTCTCTACCTTGCAGTTGGTCTGTGTGTCCCCACCCACTAAGGGAGCGGGGATGCAACATCCTACTGACGTGGCCCAATCAAAGCCTTAATCATTATTTAATCAAGTAAAAGTGAAACCTCCAAATCCAATACACTCTAATATGCTGTATTAGTCAGCCAAAGGGTTGCTAATGTGAAATACCAAAAATGGGTTGGTCCTTATAAAGGGTATTTATTTGGGGTAGAAGTCCACAGTTACCAGGCCATAAAGCATAAGTTTCTTCCCTCACCAAAGTCCATTGTCACATGTTGGAGCAAGACAGCTGCCGACATTTGCCCAGGGTTCAGGCTTCTTGAGTTCCTCTCTTCCCGGGGCTGCGTTTCTCTCCGGGCTTAGCTCCTGTTTCCTCCACAAGGTCAGCTGTAGACGATTAGGCGAACGGTTCGCTTCTCTTCTCCTGGGGCCTTCTTTCCAACATCAAAGCTGCTTCTCAAAGACTGCTTCAACTCTGTTCTTGGCCTTGCCTTTTATATTCAATTCCCCACCTACCAGGGGGTGGGGCTCAATGCCCTACTGACTGACATGGCCCAGTCAACGCCCTAATCATAATTCAATCATGCACAGATTAACAGATTAGATTACAGGCATGATCCAATTATATTTTTGGAATTCATAATTACAAATTCCCCAACGGTTACATATGCCCAGAGGAAAAGACCAGTTTACAGACATAATTCAATGTCTGTTTTTGGAATTCATAAACAATATCAAACTGCCACACTCATGTATAAATCTTTTTTTTTTTTAAAGAATATTTTCAAGAGAAGGTATTAAAGAACAAATGAATTTATTTATTTTATTTTTGAGGTACCAGAGCCGGGGATTGAACCCGGGACCTTGTACGTGGGAAGCCGGAGCTCAACCACTGAGCCACATCGGCTCCCCGTCATGTATAAATCTTGAGCATCAAATTTAAGGCCTGAACTCTTAAAGCAGTTTTTAAATGTCCAAGGTTAAATTAATGAAAATTTTCTCTGCAAACCTAGAACCACAGAGCAACTTTGTCAGTTTACAGGCAAAATTATTCTGCTTTTTAGGAATTGTACCTGTCTCTTAGTGCCCCAATGACTAGGTTTTGTTTTGTTTTTTGTTTTGTTTCGCTTTGTTTTGTTTTTCCTAAGTCAAGAATGCCTTCAGGGAGCGCTCCACTCCCACGTGGGAGGTTCCGGGGTTCAGTTCCCAGTGCCTCCTAGAAACAAAACAAAACAGAAACAACAAGCGAACGGAAAAACCAACTCAGGGAAGCCAGTGTGGCTCGGTCTCCAAGGAGGTGCTGGCTGTTATTTTTAGCAGGGTTCTTTGTGGAGGACGATTAGGCCATATATCCAGTTCTCTAACCCACAAGGACTCTGATAGATTTTGCCCACGCAAAGAGACTATACTGTGAACAGAGCACAGTTTTAGAATTGTTCGTTCACTTATAAAATCAGTCATTTTGAACTGAATTGTTTTAAACCAAGAAGACAAATTGACTCTGTCCTTTAACTTCTGTTTGTTTTTTGTTTCTTTTCTTTTTCTCCAATTCAATAATTGACCTTCCAGGGGTTGGGAGAGGGCAAACATTGCAAGTTCAATTTAATTCTGTTCCTCTTTCACAGCCTTTTACTTCCCTTTGTTAGAGTTTGTTAAGATACTGTTTGGTCAGTCTTTTAAACGGATAGATCATACTTAGAAGGAGATTTACTTAGCAGTCAGTTGTTGAACTGGTGTTCAGTAGAGACTCAGTTATTTCATTGGATATTGGCTTTTGAAGTAATTTCGTTTTGCAGAGATTTTTATTATCACAATACAGCCGGAAGCCCATTTACAGGAGAGCTGAGTTTTTTCTCTCTTTTTTAACTTTTAATTTTGAAATAATTATAAATTCATAGCAACTTGCAAAAATAGTCCCTTCACCCATTTTCCCCTACATAACTGCAGTTCCACATCAAAACTGCTGCATTAGTTGTCTTTTTGTTGACTTAGTTAATTGATACGTTAATAAAAACCCTGGTGGTTTCAGCTAAGTTCATAGAGCACAAAGCAATAACCTAATTTATCTTATTACCTACTTTGGAGATCTTTTTTTTTTTCTCTTTTTTAAGCTAAATTAGTTTTGAGTTCTAATCTTTCTCCCTTTATTAACAATTAGTATAATCGTTGGCAAAGCTTTCTAAAGTGAGTGAGAGCTTGAGGAGGTGATCTCTGGCCAGGGGGTATTTTATTGTTTCTCTTCTAACCAGGATTTATTTATAAACATGCACAACCTAAAGTGTGTGTCATAATTCTTGTCCACCAGAAGAATTGATTGTGCTTGCATGAAATAGACTATGAGTCACCCGGGGACTGCTGGTGGAGTATGACGGGAACTATAAACCAAAGCAAGTCCTCGTAGTTCCTGATGACACCAGGAAAACGCTATGACCACACGGATCCCATTTCCCCAAATAGAAGGATGTTCTGGGCCCATCACTGGGGGTGACTCTAGTATTTTATAATATCTGAAAGTCTCTTACCCCCCTTATGCCTCTGTAAAACTAAAAATTACTTTCATGTTTAAAAAGCATGAAATGTATTTAAAATGCCAGTTAGCTTTCAGGATAAGCTACCTTGTAGGTCTAGGAACAAGTAAAATGTTGGAACCTGAGGAGAATGTGTAACAAATGTCATTTTAGAACTTTTTTTTTTTTTAAGATTCTACTCAGCTCATCTCTTCAGAATCAAGCAAGGATCCTGAAGCTGGGGTGAAAACTGAAGGTTAGTTCGAGCTCAACGCCTGTCACCCACACATTTCTAGGCATGGATTTCTTCTTTCTGAAAGGGTTATTGTGGAGAAAAGATTGAAATGTGTGTGTGTAGGACGGAGGCAGCCCGTGCTCCCATCAAGTACCCGGGTGCTTTGGGCTTTGCAGGGAGCATAATTAAGCCGTGCAGATTAGCACTGGCCCACGGCTGGACCAAACTGCTCTGCACAAGTGAGGGAAGAATGAAAGAGACGGGGGGCTGGGATGCGGGGAAATCAAGGAAAGGAAAAGGAAGGACTGAGTTCACTCAAAAACACATTCCGTCTCCCACTATAGTATGATACAGAGAGTTAGAAAAAGTTACCAGTTGGGACTGGATTCAGGGAGCTCAACTGAAGTGCGAGTATCTAAAGTAAGTAAAGTTGAAAGCGTGATCCAGTCAAGATTTATTTTTTAAGATTGTATATTTTCTTTAAAATTTTTATAAACTGACTTGTAATCTGTTTTTGGTTTATTTGTTTGCAAAACACATTCAGTAGTTAGCAACATATTCTAAAATAATCTTTACCATTTAAAGTTTTTTGAAATACTTTTGATTTTCTGGGAATCACACGGGACAACTTATCCTGATTTTGTGGGGATTTTTAACCCATTTAGTTAAAAGAATGTGCAAATTTCCTTTAATTGTGATCCACTTAGCAGTCTGCTAAAAAATATTTTTATCTCTGCTGCTGGAATATGAGCTGATCCATAGTGGCTTCCTAATGTGAGAATTCTTTTATTTTTACATTTAATAATTTTATGAGGTCTCCAAATTAATGTCATTATGTATACAATTCTATCCTAGCATTTTGTAAACTTTCACTCATCTGAACAGATGTGATTTTGAGTTAGTAAAATCTGAATTATAAAATGGCATTAAGTAATTGCAATTTTATCATTTTTTCCCATCAGAAACATCATTTAAGAAGCAGGTGGCAGTATTTGGATAATAGTTTATAAACTCCAAATGCTTTTAAAATAACAAACATTCATCCCCGTGAAGTCGTATTTACTCATTTTATTTTATTTGTTTTGTGAGTGTGTTATTTAGAGGTAATGTTATTTTAAATGAAACATCACTGGGTCTGGATTCGTTGTGAATTGGGAGATTTAATAAATGTTCCTGATTTGATTCCTCTGTTGTACTTCATTTATTTGAACTCTAAAAATGATTAACAATGAAGTTAATTGTTTTGGG
Source organism: Cabassous unicinctus (assembly GCA_029593785.1). Lineage (NCBI taxonomy): Eukaryota > Metazoa > Chordata > Mammalia > Cingulata > Chlamyphoridae > Cabassous > Cabassous unicinctus. Next base: position 5,114 of record JAQZBX010094619.1, on the reverse strand, counting down.
GGGGAAATGTCTCATCATTATTTATAAAGGAGAAAAAGTGGGAGCAGTTTAAGTCCCCTCCCCAACCCCACCCCATCATTTAATGGAGCATGGTGTTTGCAGCAAGTTCAGTGAAAACCAAACAAATGTCGGCCACAAGGCAAGTTATAAACAAAACAGAGGAGGAGTGAAAATATCAGTCATAATTTACAGTAGGATCTCAATTCTGGTAAGAAAAGTTATTACGGAGAAAGAAAAAATAGTAGAAGAAAATACAGAAAGATGAAAGTGCCAGCAGTTTTGGAATGTGTGTGACCTTGATTTCCTTCCTTCTACCTTTAACTCCCTAATCCTCCACAGTAAGAATGTATGACTCAAATATCAAGGAAAACAATTCAGGCATCGACTGGGCTGTGAGAATTTCTGTCGGGTTTTCCCGCTGCCGGCGCCATCGGAAGCCGTGTGGCCAGGCTGTCAAGGAACTGAGCAGGAATGAAGCTGCTTCCACGCCTGGCTTATGGCACCAGCCCAAGCCGGGAGGACGCGTATTTTCGATGAGTCTTTCCATTAGGGAGGATGGCTTTGTGCTGACTTTTCCGTGCTTGAGAAAAGTCATTGGGGCCTGGCTAGATTTGTAGATAAAACATGGTATTGATGTGGCCCAGTTTCAAAGGCGTCTTAAGGCATCAACCTGGCAGCTGGTATGCTTGACCACTATCCAGAGTCACATGGTGCCACCTGGGATTTTTTTTTCCCCTAAAATTTCACAAAAAGGAAGCCCTTTAAGTGCTTAATTTTTTTTTTTTTAATTGAGGCAAAATTCACATAACATAAAATGAACCATTTTAAAGTGAACAATTTGGTGGCAGCTTGTACATTCACCATGTTCTATAATCTGTCTATTTCCAGAATGTTTTCCTCACCCCAAAAGGAAACTCCATAGCGTTAGGCTGTAAAAAGCCTAAGCTGTATAAAGAATTCTCAGCTGGCAGTTTTTCTCTTTCAGTTTCCTAATTGTATCATACCACTGTCTTTTCGCCTGCCTGGTTTCTGATGAGAAATCTGCACCAAGTCTTACTGGGCGTCCCTTGTACGTGATCGTTTGCTTCTCCCTTGCTGCTCTCAGCAGTTTCTCTTTATCTTTGGTGTTTGACATTCTGAGTGGTATGTGTCTTGGAGTAAGTCTAGATTTATTCTGACTGAGATACGCTGTGCTTCTTGCATATGTATATTCATTTCTTTCAAGAGAATTGGGAAATTTTCAGCCATTATTTGCTCAAATTCTCTTTCTGCCCCTTTTCCCTTCTCTTCTCCTTCTGGAACTCCCATGATATGTATGTTGTTGTGTTTCGTGTTGTCATTCAACTCCCTGAGCCCCTGCTCCATTTTTGCCATTTTTGTCTCTCTCTCTTCTCCTCTCTCTTCAATTTCAGCTGTTCTGTCTCCTACATGACTTAATCTTTCTTCTATCACTTCGAGTCTGCTGTTGTATGCCTCTGATGTGTTTTCGATCTCACCTATCATGTCTTTCATTCCCATAAGCTCTGTTATTTTTCTATTCAGGTTTTCAAATCCTTCTTTGTGTCCTCCCAGTATCCCCTTAATGTCCTTTATCTCTTTAGCCATGTTATCTTTCAGCTCATTGATTTGATTTAGGAAATTTGTATGACACTCACTCAGTTGTCTCAAATCCTGTGTCTCCTCTGGGGCTTTAGTATATTCCTTTACTTTGGCCCTGTCTTCCATTTTCTTGGTATGGCTTGTAATTTTTTTGCTGATGTCTAGGCATCTGATGATTATGGTGAGTCTACGCTTATGCCTAACTCGTCTCTTTTGTGTAGGGATTTAGTGACAGAAGGCTGGTGTTACTACCATCCTTTGATTCTTGGTTTGACTTGTTCTAGCTCTTTAGGATTGTCCCTGTTTGGTTGCTCAGATACAGACCATGGACCCAGTAACGGGTTGCAGACCCGCCTCCAAGGGCCTTGTAAAGGAGGCTGTAAATGCCCCAAAACGCCTCCGTTTATTTACTTTCAGCTTCCTCGCATGCACTTCCTTGGTCTGCCTGCAGATGGCAGTCTTCGGCATCCCTCTCAGCTCAAACCGTGGTTGCACCGTGTTCGCTGAAACACCAACTACATCAGTGTCACAGAGGATCCTGCCTCAACGCTGTTGAGAGCCTCGCAATTCAAACTTTCTCAGAGGCTGTTCTCCAGCCGTTGCCGGCAGCCCCCTCCCTTTTCCTGGGCAGGAAATAATTCCCCTCTGCGTCCTTAATAACCAGTCCTGGTCAGCAGGGAGGGCGATTGAGAGGGCTGGATCTCTGCTGCCCCATGCAAGCTCCCGAGGCGAGCATTGGTGCGGCGCCACCCAGCCTTGAAGGGCTCGTGGACACAGCAGACCACATTTGTTGGCCAAAAGCTTAATCAGCCTTAGGCTGCATCCCTCTCTCTCCCCTTTCCTGGGGAGGTTGACCCCTGCAGCCCTCTCTGTCCATAGCCATTGGCCAGAGGCTACAGAATTCAAAGCTTTCTGCTCCAAGGTTGGGGGGGTGGGCACCGGCAGCTGCAGCTTTTCCTCACAAAATTTTCCCGTCAAGATTCTTTTCCTTTGTCCCCCTCTCTTCTGGTTGGTGTCCAGCCTTCCCTTGGTGCCCTAAATATTTTTTAGGCCCTTTCTGCCTGTCCTTTAGCTATTTTTCTGGGAGAAAATTGAGTCCTTTGTCTCTCTAATCCTCCATCTTCCCAGAAGTCCAAACTGGGAGTCTTAGGGGAGTTAAACCTTAGGTGCATGGGGTGAAAATAGCCAGCCATTTATTTGAAATGTGCAGAGTAACTAATAGATTAACCGCTGACTTTTATGCATTAATTGTAATTAGATGTGGATCTATTTTTAAAGTGACATTGTGCTTGGTGTGTTTCATGACAGATTTTTCTCTTTTGTGGAGTCAGTTTTTAGGATAAAGCATAAGCACTTTGGTTTTGTTAAAAAATATGGCTCTCACCCAAAGATAGAAGCAACCCAAGTGTCCATCAACTGAGGAATGGGTAAATAAAATGTGGTATATGTATACACTGCACTATTATTCAGCTGTAAAAGGGAGTGAAGTTCTGAAGACATCATGCTGAGTGAAATAAGCCAGACTCAGATGGACAAATATTGCTGATATGAAATAATTAGAATAAGCAAATTCATAGAGTCAGAAACTAGAATACCGTTTACCAGGGGTTGGGGTTGGGGTAGGGAATGTGGAGTTAATGCTTAATTCACACAGTTTCTATTTGGGTTAAAGGAAAAGTTGTGGTATTAGAGGGTGGTGCACAGCATTGTAATGTATTTAACAGCACTTAACTGTATATTTGAACATGGTTAAAAGGGGAAGGTTATATGTATGTTGCTAGAATAAAAATTAAAAAAAAAAACAAAAAAAACTGTAGAACATAAACAATGAACCCTAATGTAAACCATGGACTTTAGTTAATAGTACATTTATAAACATGTTCTTTCCTCAGTTCTAACAAAGATACCCCACTAATGCAAGGTGTTAATAATATATTAAGGGGGAAGCAGGTGTGGCTCAAGCGACTGGGCTCCTGCCTACCACATGAGAGGTCCATAGTTCGCTTCCCGGTGCCTCCTAAAGAAGACAGCAAGGGGAAGCGGGTGTGGCTTAATCGATAGAGCTCCCGTTTACCATATGGGAGGCCCCGGGTTCGCTTCCCGGCGCCTCCTTGTGAGGGCAGGCCAGCCCGCGCTGCCTAGTGGGCTGATGTGGCAAGACCTCACAGCAAGGGGGAGATAAACAGACACAGAGAAGACACCCAGCGAATGGACACAGCAGCACAAGCAGCAAGGGGGGGGTGTAAATAAATAAATAAATAAATAAATCTTTAAAAAAAAAAAAAAAAGACAGCGAGTTAGTGCAACAGGCAGGCGTGGCAAACTGAAACAACAAGAGACAGAAGAAGGAAGACATAACAATAGGCACCACAAGGCAGGAGCAGAGGTTTCCGGTGCCTCCAAAGAGAGGAAGCGAGCTGGCACAACGGGCAGCTGCAACAAGATGATGCAACAAGAGACACGAGGAAAAACCTATCGAGAAACACAACAAGGCAGGGAGCAGAGGTGGCTTAAGTGATTAGGCGCCTCCCTCCCACATCGGAGGTCCCAGGTTCAGTTCCCGATGCTTCCTAAAGAAACAAAGATGACAAACAGACACATCAAGTGCAAACTACGAGGGGGTGGGGAGAGACAAAATAAATCTTTAAAAATATATATATTTAATATTGGGAAGCGGATGTGGCTAAGGCAACTGGGCTCCCACCTACCACATGGGAGGTCGCTGGTTCGGATCCCAGGGCCTCCTAAAGAAGACAGTGAGCCGGTGCAATGGGCAGGCACGGTGAGCTGACCCAACAAGAGACACAAGAAGAAGAAAAAACATAATGAGAGACAACAAAGCAGGGAGCAGAGGTTCCCAGTGCCTCCTAAAGAAGACAGCGAGCTAACATGACAGGCAGGTGTGGCAAGCTGGCGCAACAAGATGACACAAGAGATGCAGGGAGGGAAAACGTGATGAGAGGCACAACAAAGCAGGGAGTGGAGGTGGCTCAAGCAATTAGGCACCTCCCTCCCACATCAGAGGGCCTGAGTTCAGCTCCTGGTGGTTCCTAAAGAAACAGGTAAGATAAACAGACACACAGCAAGTGAAAAACAATAAGGGGGTGGGGAGAAATAAATATATCTTTAAAAAATATATATATATATAAAATAAAGGAAGCGAATGTGGCTCAAGCAGTTGGGCACCTGCCTACCAAATGGGAGGTCCCGGGTTTGGTTCCCAGTGTCTCCAAAAGAAGACAAGCAAGACAGTGAACTGACAATGATGGGCTGATGCAATGAGGTGATGCAATGAGATGACACAACAAAGAATAACCAATGAGGAAACACAATGAGAGACACAACAGGTGAGAGCAGAGGTGGCTCAAGCCATTGGATGCCTCTGTCCCACATGGGAGGTGCCGGGTTCAGTTCCTGGTGCCTCCTGGGAAAAAAAAAAGATGAGTACACAGAGAGCAGACAGCAAGTGCAGAATAAGGAGAGAGAAACAAATCAACCTTAAAAAAAAAAAAAAA
>JAQZBX010094618.1:0-12006 GCA_029593785.1 Cabassous unicinctus | reverse complement strand
ACTATTTTTACAAAAAAAAAAAAAGGTTATTTGAAAAATTTTTTAACTTAGTTTCCTCACTAAAACCCTTATCAAAACCTGCAGAGAGAAGCCTGCAGGGTAATTGATTGATTAACACAGGCAGCCTGAGAGGCTTCACAAGGGCCCAAGAAGGTACACTGTTCTTCCTTAGCTTTGTTTGACTGCTTGCTTGTGTGTTTGTTTGTTTGCTTGTTTTTTATTGTTGTTGTTGTTGCTTTGTTTCTTGTTTATCATTCCTCTTTCCTCCTCCCCACACTTTTTTTTAAAATTAGGTGCTGCTAGCTTATTTCTTCTTTGTTATGTTTCTCCTTCCTTGATTTCCCAGTTTCTGCATATACTGATTTTGTCTACCAACACTATCTCTTTTCCTTCCTTCATATTTCTATCTTCTGCTTTTTGTTGTGGTGCTTACATTCCACCATTTTTTATTTGTCCTCAACTTTACCGGTTTTGATTTCTATCTTGTCTATTTTGTTTTCCTTTTCTTTCTTAACTTTTTTCTTTCAGTCTTTTCTTTTCTCTTTCTCTCTCTCCTCAGCATTCTGGCCTTTAAAAATCATTCTATATATTTTTCTCTATGCCATTTCCCATTTCATTGTTGGTACTCCACTTTTTTATTCCTATTACTCTACACTGATACATGAGTCAAATATTCATTTTACTAAGTCTTATATGTTCCCTCTTCAAACTTTTATTATTATTTCTGTTATCCTTTATCTTTTCTTACCACTTTCGATTTCTCAGGCCTTAAACTTTTTCTTTCAAGGGAAGATAGAAAACAGCAAGAATATAGAACAAGAAGAGCAGAGTGTCAAAGAGAAAACTTAACACACACAGAAATCCAACAGCTAAACAAAACTTTAGAGCAGAGAGAGAAGTTAATGAACTGAATCAACCCATCAAGATAAATGATGACCAGAGGGCAAAAAAAATTACAAATCAAACTAAGAAACAGGAAGACATGGTCCAGTCCAATGAGCAAACAAAAAACCAGGAAGAGATGCAGAACATCAAAAAGCTAACCAAACTGTCCAAACAAATATCATCAACTAACTTAATGGAGTGAAGGAAGAGATTAAGGATATTAAGAAGACACTGGAAGAACATACTGAAGAATTTGTAAACATACATAAAAAGATAACGGATATGATGATGATGAATGGCACAATCCAAGAAATTAAAAAGCACTGGAATCACATAACAGCAGAATTGAACAGGCAGAAGAAAGAATTAGTGATGTGGAAGACAGTACATCTGAAATCAATCAGATAGTAGAACAGATAGATAAAAAGATAGAAAAAATCCAGCAGGGACTTAGGGATTTACACAGCAACACAAAACACACAAACACACACATTATAGGCATCCCAGAGGGAGAAGAGAAGGGAAAGGGGACAGAAGGAGTGTTGAAGGAAATAATGGCTGGACTCTTCCCAAGCATATTGAGAAAGAGTGACATACATGTCCAGGAAGCACAGCACACTACGAACAGTATAAATACTAACAGGCCTACTCCAAGACATATACTTGTCAAAATGACCAATACACAAGACAAAGAGAAAATACTTAAGACAGCAAGAGAAAAGAGAATCACCACATACAAGGGAAGCACAATAAGATTAAGTGCTGATTTCTCATCTGAAACCATGGAGGCAAGAAGACAGGGGTATGACATAGTCAAGGTTCTTAAAGAAAGAAACTTCCAGCCATGAAATCTCCATCCAGCAAAGCCGGCATTCAAAAATGATAGAAAGTTTAAAATATTCACAGATAAACAGAAATTAAGAAAGTATGCCAATAAGAAACCTGCACTTCAAGAAATACTGAAGAAAATTCTACAGGTTGAAAGGGAAAAAAAGAAGTGAGAGAGTTGGAGGAGAATGTATGAACAACTAAAAAGACAAAAAGAGAACTAAAAAAAAACATATGACATACATAAACACAAAAATTAAGGCTGAAGTAAGAAATTATTTGAGAGTAATACCACTAAAAGTTAATGGATTAAACTCACCAATCAAGAGACACAGATTGGCAGAATGGATAAGGAAATATGACCTATCTATACGTTGTCTACAAGAAACCCTTTTGACCCAGGGATTCGAGGAGGCTGAAAGTGAATGGTTGGGAAACAATTTTACAAGCATACAAGAACCAAAAAAGGGCAGGAGTAGCTATATTAATTTTGGACAAAACAGACTTTAAATGCAGAACTATTGTAAGACACAAAGATGGGAACTATATATTAGTAAAAGGGGTAATCTTTCAAAAAGAAAGAACAATCATAAACATTTATGCACCTAATCAGGGCACCTCAAAATACATGAGGCAAACAATGGAAAAACTAAGTGGAGACCTAAGTGCCACTACAATTATAGTGGGAGACTTTAATACACTATTATCACCATTAGACCAAACATCTCAACAGAGTATCAATAAAGAAACAAAGATTTTGATTAATGCATTAGAGGATCTGGACCTAAAAGATATATACAGATCACTACACTCAAATAGAGCGGGATATATATTCTTCTCGAGTGCACATGGATCATACTCCAAGACTAAGATTAATCTGACAACAATGGAATGAAATTGGAAATTGCTAAGGGCCAGAGAATCATATTGAGTGCAAAGATATGGAAGTTAAGCAAGGCACCCTTAGACAAACAGCAGATCAACGAGGAAATCTCAAAAGAAATCAGTAACTACCTTGAAACTAATGAAAAAGACAGTACAACATTTCAAAACCTATCAAATGCTGCCAAAGCTGTATTGAGAGGGAAATCCATGCCCATAAATGCATTTTCAAAAAAAGAGAAAGAGCTAAAATTGAAGACCTAACTACACACTTCGAAGAATTGGGAAAACAACAAACAACTAACCTCAAAGGAAGTAGAAAGAAGGAAATAACAAAGATTAGAGCAGAATTAAATGGAATAGAAAATAAGAAACACTAGAAAAAATAAACAAAAGTAAAAGCTAGTACATTGAGGGGAGCAATAAAATTGACAAACTTGGCAAGACAAATGAAGAAAAAAAGAGAGAAAATGCAAATACGCAAAATTAGAAATGAGGAAGGAGATATTCCACTGAACCCACAGAAATAAAGAGTATCATAAGAGGACAATTTGAAAAATTATATGCCAACATGAATGATAATTTAGAGAAAATGGACAAATTCCTAGAAATTCACAAGCAGCCTACATTGACCAAAGAAGAAACTGATGAACACAACAGTCTAATTACAAGTAATTAGATAGACTCGGTCATCAAAAACCTCACAACTAAGAAGAGGCCAGAACCAGAAGGCTTCACAGGTGAATTCTACCAAACATTCCAGAAAGAGCCAACACCAATCCTGCTTAAGCTCTTCAAAAAAATAGAAGTAGAAGGAACATTATCTAACTCATTCTATGATGCCAACATTACTCTAATACCAAAGCCAAACAAAATGCCGCAAGAAAGGAAAATTACAGACCAACACCTCTAATGAACCTAGATGCTAAAATCCTCAACAAAATACTTGCTAATGGCATTCAACAACATATCAAACTAATTATACACCATGACCAAGTGGGTTCCATCCCAGGTATGCAACGATGGTTCAACATAAGAAAATCAATCAATGTAACACACCATATAAATAGATTGAAAGAAAAAAATTACATGATCATCACTATAGATGCAGAAAAAGCATTCGACAAAATTCAGAACTTTTCCCTAATAAAAACACTGCAAAAGATAGAAATACAAGGAAATTTACTGAACATGATAAAGAGTATATTAGAAAAACCCAGTGGCAACATCATCTTCAATCATGAAATCCTGAAAGCTTTCACTCTAAGATCAGGAACAAGACAAGGATGCCCGGTATCACTGCTCTTATTTAACATTGTTTTAGGAGTACTTGCTCAAGCACAGAGATAAGAAAAGATATAAAAGGCATCCAAATTGGAAAGGAAGAAGTAAATATTGCATTATTTGAAGATGACATGACCCTATACATAGAAAGACCTGAGAAGTCTGCAACAAAGCTTCTAGAACTTATAAAGGAGTATAAGAACTTTACCAGAACAGTAAATCACTGGCTATAAATCAATGCTCAAAAATCAATAGCATATCTGTACACCACTAATGAGCAATCTAAGGAGGAAATCAAGAAAAAATATCATTTACAATAGTAACTAAATGTATCAAATACCTAGGAATATATTTAACTAAAGATGTAAAGGATGTATATAGAGAAAACTACAAAACACTGTTAAAAGAAATCTAAGAATACTTAAATAAATGGAATAGTATTTCGTGTTCATGGATAGGAAGATTAAACTTCATCAAGATGTCTATCCTACCCAAACAAATCCACAGAGTTAATGCAATCCCAATAAAAATCAACACTGCATTTTTCAATGAATTGGAAACACAAACTGCAAAATTTATTTGGATGGATAAGAAGCCCCAAATCACCAAAGACATATTGAAAAAGAAAAATAAAATTGGAGGTATCACACTACCTGACTTTAAAACATACTGCAAAGCTACAGTATTCAAAACTGCATGGTATTGGCACAAGGATAGACATACTGACCAATGAAACTGAATTGAGTGTTCCAATATAAATACTCACATACACAATCATTTGATGATTGACAAGGCCACCAAACCCACTCAGTAGGGAGCAATAGCCTCTTCAACAAACAGTGCTTGGAGAACTGGATATCCATATCCAAAAGAATAAGAGAGGAACACCATCTCACACCTTATGAAGAATCAACTCAAGATGGATCAAAGATTTAAATATAAGAGCCAAAACAATAAAGTCCTTGGAAGATAATGTAGGGAAGCACCTACAGGACCTTGTAATAGGAAATGGTTTCATGAACGTCACACCCAAAGCACGAGCAGCAAAAGAAAAAATAGATAAATGGGTTCTACTCAAAATTAAAAACTTCTGCACCTCAAAGGCCATTATAAAGAATGTAAAAAGTCAGCCTATGCAATGGAAGAAAATGTTTGGCAACCATATATCTGACAGTAGCCTAATATTCTGTCTATATAAAGAAATCCTACATGTCGAAAATAAAAAGACAATCTATTTAAAAATGGGCAAGTGCCCTGAAAAGACACTTATCTGAGGAATAAATACAAATGTCTAAAAAGCACATGAAAAGTTGCTAAACATCACTAGCTGTTAGGGAAATGCAAATCAAAACTACAATGAGATACCATCTTACTACCATTAGAATGGTGGTATTAAAAAAACAGCAGACTCTAAGTGTTGGAGAGGATGTGGATGAATGGGAACCCTCATCCACTCCTGGTGGGAGTGTGTAATGGTCCAGCCACTGTGGAAGGTCAGTTTGGCAGTTCCTCAAAAACTAAGTATAGAACTTCCATATGATCCAGCTATTCCATTGCTGGGGATATACCCTGAAGAATTGAAAGCAAAGACACAAACAGATATATGCACACAACTGTTCATAGCGGCATTGTTCACAATTGCCAAAAGTTGGAATCAACCTAGGTGCCTATCAACAGATGAATGGATAAACAAAATATGGTACATACATACAATGGAATATTACTCAGCTGTAAGAAGGAATAAAGTGCTAATACACGGGATAATATGGATGAATCCTGAGGACTTTAAGTTGAGTGAAGCAAGACAGGCATTGAAGAATGAACAGTACATTACCTCACTGATATGAATTAAGGAAATTGAGCAGTCTCAGAGAACTATTGTCTGTAAGATAAGTTTACAAGAAATAGAAAGAGAAGAGAAGGTTGTAAGCCATCACCCATATGGATGTAATCTATGGTAAAGTGATAGAGTGCAGTTGTGTGTTGAAGGGATGGGATAGGAGGGTAGTGATATTATTGGGTTGGGTGGTGCAGGGTTGACAGGTGTGTAGATTGGGCAGGGTGGGTGAAAATGTACAGGATACTGGGGAGAGGGTTGGGAGAAGGACCAGGTGAACAATGGGGATTTGTGGGTATGAGGTTGAAAGTAGAGAGTTGGGAATCTTCTCATGGGAAAATGACAAGGAAGGGTCACTGGTTTAGGGTGTTGGTTGGGGGGCATACGGGACAGGGCACAGCTAGAGCAGGCTACTAGGGAATGTGTGAGTGTTCATTCTGTCATAATGTGTTGTATCAGGCTGTGGAGACCCACATAATGAGTGGGAAGGAGCTGGACTCCCATCTTTGGGAGAACTGATTTGTTCAGAAATAGACAGGCAGGAGACTGCCAAGAGTAAGTGCAGTTCCTAATAGGGGAGGACAAACCAGTGTGTCAAGACTTCTTATTGCATGAAACTATGAGTCTTGTCATCCAATGAATCAAGTTAGGTGCTGGTCATGGGCCCCGGGGGGTATGAGGTGGGAGGAATAGAATAAATCAAACTGGGGGTATTTACTGGTCAGTAGAAAGGTTCTTCATTACCATATATTGATGGACACAGGACATGGTAAATATCATCAAAATTTATAAAATTTTATGGTCTAAAATGTAAACCATTGACAATATTTAGTAGCTATGTTTCACTATTTGTATATCAGTTATAACAATGCTACCATCCACATATAAAATGGTATTAATATGTGGGGAGGATAGGGGGAAGATATTGGGTATATGAGAGTCTCCTGTATTCTGTGTGTGACTTTGCTGTGGCCCAAAACTTCTTTCAAAAAACAAATAGAAAATATTCAGACACTGGGGAATGAGAGAGAGAAGGTGCCACAGTAAAGGCTGGACACCAGATATTTCAGTGATGAAAGGCAAAAGGTCATAAAAAGCATTTTTTTTTAATTTTTCATTTTTTTAAAATCCCAAATTTTTAATTTAATTTAATTTTTAAAAAAATTTTATGTATTTTATCTCTTACATTTAAACTTATCATTAGTCTTTCATTTTCCTATTAATTTTATTCAGCTATGGCTTCATCTTTGGATCACAGAAGGGTTCAACTGGGGTGGGAGAGGATAGTAGGTGTGGGGTATCAAGGATGGGAGATGCATGGAAGAAAGTTCACCTGAGCATAAATATGAAGTATATAATAATGTTCAAATATTCACAGGGCATTGTCACAGTGGGTGGGGAATCACTCAATAAATGAGAGAATACTGAATTCCCATCCTGGAGAGCTCTGCCACATTCTCTAAGGGAGCAGCAACAGTCCACCAAGTGCAGGGGCAGTGACTGGCAAAGGAGTGTGATCCATTGATGGGCCCTTAATATTGATGACTAGCCTTATGTGTCTTTGCTCTTGAAATTGAAACTTAGCCTGTTTTTATAGGATGCCTAACGGTTGCCTCCTGAGAGCATCCTTGTTGCTCAAATGTGGCTAATCTCTAAGGCAAACTCAGCATATGAATGCACTGCCTTCCCCCCAGTGTGGGAATTGACTCCCAGAGATGAGCCTCCCTGAAACTGAGGGATTGCTAACAAATGACAACTGGCAAAGAAACTGGGAAAAGACCTTGAATAAAAGGGGGGAAATGTAAAGACAAATGAGTTTACATGGCTAAGAGACCTCAAAATGAGTTGGGAGGTCATCCAAGAGGTAATGCTTACACACATCTCAGTAGGATCTCATAGAATACCAAAATGGATATTACCTCAAATAGTGGGGCTCCTGAGGGCTCTGGAGACACCCAGGTCCCATGGTCAGGGCAGATGGCTCTGGAGTTTGGTGCTTTGCCATTGGGCCCTGTATTAGTCAGGGTTCTCTTGGGAAACAGAATCAACAGGAGATATCTGTCAATAATATGACATTTTAAAAGTCTTTCATGCAAACATAGGGCTGCATAAGTCCAGGTTCCACAGGCAGGATGCAAACCAGGGGCTCTGGTGAAAGTTCAATGAAAGGTTCTTGATGAGTTTCTGGGAGAAGCTGGCTGTCCAAGGAAGAGCTGGGAAATTCTCTCTGAATGTTGAAATCACTTCCCCTTTTAAGGCATTCAACTGATTGGATAAAAGCATCACCCACTGATGATGCAATCTCCCTCATTGATGCAGATGTAATCAGCCATCCACGCAGTAAACTCACTGGTGAGCGAAGTCCATAAATGCTCTTGTATTACAATTAAACCAGTGCTTGCTGGACCAAACACCTGGACACAATTACCTGGCCGAGTTGACGCATTAGCCTAACCATCACAGTCCACACCTTGTCAACTTGGCAGTCATACACATTACGGTAAACCATACTTAGTCTCTAAGTAAAACAATAACAGACAAGCATATTTCGCCTAACAATGTTCAACTCCCCTGCGTACAACCGGAAATGCATTAATTCCCTACAGAATAGGGTGCAAGTCCTTGGGTAATAGTCACTCTTAAACTTGACATCCTTGAATATTATGGCATGGAATTAATACAACTTTTCATATGATAGGGGAAAAGATTGGGGAAGAAAACAAAAAATTCATTTTGTGTAAATATACAATCATACTCATAATGAAACAAGGAAGAAGGGTTCATGACTATTACAGTCTTTGTTTCTATAACTGGTCACGTGGTCAAAGTTCATATTTATCACTACCTTCTTCCACTACCCATTACATGTTCCTGTTACCTTCAGCAAGCACTTCAGCTGGCTGTGGTCCTTTGTGTCTGTAATTTGAGTTAGAATTTTGTGCACTTGACCTAGAACTCTTCTGCTTATACAGATCCAGAAGAAATTTAGTAGACTGCCCATGTATTTCATTTCTAGGTACCCCATGATCTATTAGCCAACACCATAACTCCATGCGACTCAGACTATTCTGTGTGCTGTTTTGAATCTGTCTTTCATTGCGGTAGCCACGCCCACCTTGCCTTTGACAATTAACTGCCGATACTTGACTTTTACCGGACTGAGATCCAATCATCCCCATAATGTTTAAGGATTCCATTTCCATTACAGCCTCACCCCCCTACAGTAATATCTGGACTGCAGAGAAGAGCAACCACAGAGCTCTTCAGAGAAGATGGAGTTAGTCTTACAAATTTATTTCTCACAGTCCTGGTTAAAGGTGTGTCCTCTGGACATTCCTGGGGTGGATGAGCAGGTCTCAAATGGTAAATACATTCTAGCATTCCAATCTATCTAAGCCTTTGAATCCCCTCCTCTACTGTATACCAGGACAAATTGGGCATCTCAACATCAGAGACGCTAGGCCATCGTTTGGTCCATTCTTCAGTCAGCCACCCAAACAAACTGTTAGAGCCCTTTCTAACCCCTTGAGCTATAGCATTGAATCCAGAATTTCTGCTTAGTGGGCCCATATCAATAAATTCAGCTTGATCCAACTTTATTCCTTCCACCATTATCCCATACCCTAGTATCCATTCCTACACATATTCCCCTGATTTCTGTCTATATAAATTGGAAAACTCATGCAGTTCTTTCAGAGTATAACATACTTCTTCATGGGTCACACTTTGTGTTTCACCTTTGAGGGCTTGTTTTGATTTTAGTCTAGTAATGGGTCTCAAAGACAAGAAGGGTGGGAGGTGTGGGTAAGGACAAGGATTAGTGATTTCTTGCAGGCTACTGACCTCAGGGCATTCCTTTGCATTTTCTTCTTGTGAGACAGGATTAATCTCTTCAGGCAGGGCTTGGAAGCAGATTCCTTAGGGCAGAATGGAAGTTGGGCAGTTCATGCTGGCATTTGGCTGATACCTGCCTCAGGGCTGGGAGGAGGTCCAGACTCCCTGGGGCAGGCCAGAGGCTGGGCAGTACAGGCTTCCATTTGTCTGTTACCCACCTCAGGGCTGGAAGGAAGGCCGGACTCCCTGGGCCAGGCTGGAGGCTGAATGATAAAAGGTTGACAAGGTGTAGTCTCCACAGGGCAGGCCCTCACAGCTTTATCTGGTAAAGTCTCAGCAGAATTTAGCATTCCAAAGTCCCCACCAATATTATCTTCATCACATATGTCTCCATCCCAATCCTCTGGGTTCCACTCCTTTCCAACCAATGTCTTCACTTTAATTGGAGAAACCCTGCGAGGTTGAGATTTTAGTTTTCTCTGTATTTCTGCTACTCATGCAATGAGAGTCTGGGTTTGATTATCAGATATCTCAAGTCTGTGGCTACAGGAGACAAGATTTTCTTTCAAGGCACACGTAGAAACTTTCACGTCATTCATGTGGCACTTAAGTTTCAAATTTGAAAACTTTATCTAATCTCTTTCTTTTGTAACTCTATCCAGAGTATCTAGGAGTAGCCAGCCAATGTCATTCTACTTTTTGACTCCACAAAATTCTGTTAAGGTGTTGAAAACACTCTCACCCAGATCCTTGCTTCTTATAAGCATGGATGTAGGGGAATCCAGTGATGCTATTTTGCATATCTCTATTGCCAGCTCACACCACGGACTGTTCGCAACCTCTTCATTATTGGAAAGGGAGTCATTGGTACCCCTGAGTCCAATTAGAGTAGAGATCCAATTACAAAACTCCCAAAACTACCTCAGACATTTCATGTTTAAGACTCTGTTCCTCAAGAACCACTCCCTGTACCAAGCTGTTTTAGTCAGGGTTCTCTCAGGAAGCAGAATCAACAAGACATATCTGTCAATAATATGAGATTTTAAAAGAGTCTCTCACACAACCGTGGGGATGCACAAGTCCTGGTTCCGCAGGCAGGCTGCAAACCAAGGGCTCCAATGAAAGTCCAATGGAAGGTCCTTGATGAGCTTTGGGAAAAGTTGGCTGTCCAGTGAGGAGCTGGGAAATTCTCTCTGAATGTTGAAATCATTTCCCCTTTTAAGGCATTCAACTGATTGGATAAAAGCATCACCCACTGATGATGCAATCTCCCTGGTTGATGCAGATGTAATCAGCCATCCATGCAGTAAACTCATTGGTGATCGAAGTCCATAAATGCTCTTGTATTACAATTAGCACAGTGGTTGCTGGACCAAACACCTGGACACAATTACCTGGCCGAGTTGACACATTAGTGAAACCACCACAGGCCCCTAATTTGGAGTTTGTGCTCCTGAGAGTGAAAGAGTTTGGACTCAATTATGTCTTCCCTGCACATTGCTCATCTGTTCCCTCTATTCAAACCTATACTTGCTTCTGGTGTTTGTAGGTGTACTTCCAGAGACTTGAGTCTTTGGGTGGTGCATGTGCTAACTGGGTCCGGAACCTCAGTGGAACAGCAGCTCCTACTCTAGAGCTCATTGGACTCAGAGAGGACAACTGTTGGAGAGATGATGATGAAAAACGGCCATCCCAGGTAATGGAGAGAGTCTGCAGCTGCAGGCAAGATAATCCCATCCTTCTTCCCCATGGGATATAAACCCCCTCTCAATTGGAGGTGGATGAGACGTAACCTTCCCAGACTCCTCAGGATGGGGGGAATAGCTATGGACTAGTGTGGACTTACTTGTATTCTACTATAGACATATTGTGATTCAAGGAATGGAAGAAATTACGACATTTATGTGGAGCCAGTGGCCACTGGAGGCTCTAGGGGCATGGAGAGGGAAAATCAGTTATAATACAGGGGTTTTTCAGGACTTGCAAATTGTCCTGACTGACATTGCAATGACAGATATAGGCCATTATATATCATCATATAATATGCTGAAATGTGTGGGAGAGAGAGTGGTCCACAATGTGAACTATGGACCATGCTCAATGGCAAAGCCCCAGGATGTGTTTATCAATTTCCATTAATGTGCCACACTAATGAAGGATGTTTATGTGGGAGTTTGTGGGAGGTGGGGGAGGTGGGGCGTATGGGAATCCCATATTTTTTTGTAACATTTATGAAATCTAAGTATCCCTTAAAAAATAAAATAAAATAAAATATGACCCATCTATGTGTTGTCTACAAGAGACAGAAGTAAGGATGTAACCAGGTTAAAAGTGAAGTGTTGGAAAAAGATATTCCATGCCAAGTGTAAACAAAAAAGAGCTGGAATAGTGATACCAATATTGGACAAAATAGATTTCAAATGAAAACTGTTACAAGGAATGAAGAAGGTCATTAT
>JAQZBX010094617.1:0-12007 GCA_029593785.1 Cabassous unicinctus | reverse complement strand
CCTACAAAAATAATTGTTATTATAAATAAAACTCTGTAAGTCATAGAGGAGTCTTTAAGAAACTATACCTGGATCTATAACTACAAGGGTAGAATTGGTAATTATATTGGCATTTTTCCCTCAAGATTTAAATATAACTTTTCAACAAATTGTACAGGAAAACCTTTTTTACACTAAAGATAATAGTACAAGCATCATTATGAATCTATATGTAATATTACAAAAGATTAAATTCTTAATTTTCACATCCCATTCATAATTGCTGAATCATCATTTTCATATAGAACTTTGTGGTTCCTATTAATATACTTTTGCTTAAGCACGGGAAGATTTTTAAAAATCAGACCATTAATGAGGAGAAAGTCTTCTGGAGGAACATCTAGGATACAGTTGAAATGTATATGATGTGTATGAATATCATTTGACACATGTGGGAGCCCATGATTATTTCCCTCCATGATCCATTATTTCTCTTTTATTTACTAAAGAGAGAAGACAAACTATGCTTAAAACAGTAATAAAACCCCATGTTTGTCTTGCATTCAGTGTGCCAAGGTGTTTGAGGTACTGCTAAAGTCCATGTTTTTTATAATATTGCCATGACAAAACTATATGTTAAATGATTATCACTTAAATATTTTGAACTTATACTGTGGCTTAAGAACTTAATGTAGTTTTCACTTTACAGCAGTTTTGAATGTTTTTAGAATTTTTTGGTTACTTTCCATCATTTTGTTTGGTTATTGTTTGTGATTAATGGATCAAATATATTTCGTTGGGCATAATGTTATTTTACACGCAGATTTGAGAAATGTGTATTTTGTAGCTCTGTACATAGACATGTTCATGTATCTGTGCATGTGTGGACACCATAGGTAGACCAGATTACTTGGATAATGACACTTTGACACTTATCATCCCTTCAACTTTGGAAAATGCCAACTCCTTTTCTTTGTGAAACTCTTCATGTCTCACTCAATAATGTGTCTGGTGGGGATATTAAACAAAGTGTTTCCTGTAAATAAAAGTGTATAACATATTTAGGTCAATATTATACTTTCAAAGATTCTGAAATAGTAATTGAGACAAGGAGGTGTGAAAGCCAGTTGGAGCTGAGCCTTACTGAGAGCAGTGCTGAGAGAGTTTAGGGATGTTGCCTCTGACTCAGGCGCATGGTCAATAAACTCATTACCTTATTTAATCATGTTTTCATACTGCTAGGAACAAAAGCCATAAGAAATAGAACCAGAGTATGAACCATATTTCTTAAAATTATTGCAGAACTATGGTCCACAACACTATCTGATGGAAGGAGTTCAACATGATTAACCTCCATAATGTCACAGAACACAAAAAGTTTGTCATGGAGGAACATGAATAACTCTAGAGACCATCTCTGGGAAAGGTGCAATGCATGCCCAGAAGAGACTCTCTGTCAGCCAGCTGTTCCCCTGAGAATCCTACATGCCAGATGCCCAGCACCTATATTAAGTCATGGGATGAGAAGAAGAAAGACAGACATGCATCCATCTGTTTCTCAGAAAGGCAGAGTTGACACAATGACAAGGATTGACATTTTCAGTAGAAAATGGCATGCTGACTAGATTGACAACAGCTTCTTGAAACAGCAAAGGATAGTGATCTATGTGTTGACCCTATCCCACTTTAACAGTTCACTCTCCCTCCCTCCTTATCAAAGAAAGGGTAAGGTAGAACATACTAGAATATCATCCTGGTCTGTACACATCTCTCTGCCTCTGAAAGCAGTAACAAAACTTGTATGTATTGTTCTCTAGCCACACTCCTCTACTACAGGCATAACAAGGTTGAAGGTATCTGGGAAGAACATACAATTAGAGGACTCTTTAATCTACAGGGCCATCCTCAGAATTTGCATGTCAAGAGCCATGGTTCTGAAATGGATGCGGTGTCCACCCTTGGAGATCAGGACATGAGGGCCCAAAACTAAGGGTTCAATGAACCTCCACCACAGATATGGTTCCTTACTGTCTCCTGCAATCTGAGCTCATAGGGGTCAGGACTATATAAGGGGAATACAAATATCCCCCAGCTCCATGCTCTCCTTGGTTGATGTTGAAAAGCTGAACACTGGGCTTGTATCCATGACTCCTGGAATCCACCATGGACAGGCTTTGATCCATTCTCCTGCTGCTGACTGTTCCTTCATGTTGAGTGTGCTGTACAGGGAATCCCACAGGGTTGAAAGGACTCTCATTATCATGCTGAAACATATTCAACTTCACCTCTTGCTCCCTCCACACGGACATTTTCCCAGGTCACACTGAAGTAGTCTGGGCCTGGTATGGTGAAACCCACCCAGACCCTTATCCTGACCTGCACCTTCTCTGGGTTCTCACTCAGCACTTCTGGATTTTGTGTTTCTTGGATCCACCAGCCCCCTGGGAAAGCACTGGAATGGTTTGCAACTATATGATGGGATGATGATAAGTTTTATGCTCTGTCTCTGAGAAGCCATCTCACAATCTCCAAGGATACCCTCAGAACCCAGGTGTTTCTAAAAATGACCAACATGGACCGTGTAGACACAGACACATATTATTGTGCTCAGAGTGGACAGAGGCACAACCCCAGGGTCCTTCTGTACAAGAACCAGGGCTGGTTTTCAGCCATGCCCATGCTGCTGCAGGAGAGTTCAGTGCAGATGGCATTTCCTGTTATTCTCTAGGGTTTCTTGTTCCCATCCAGGAGCTTCTAGGCCTAGGCCTCCTTTTCCTTCCCTACAGAGAAAACTCATTTCCCTTGCAAGTTCTTACAGGCAAGATACTGTTTTCTTTTATAAAGTTTCAATCTGACAGGGTCAGATTACATCAGTAAGATAGATTATCTATACGGTGCAGCCTATTGCCTTGAACCCATATCTCTCCAAGTGAATACTGCAAATAAGCACAATATATGTTTTTATTAAGTTGTTAGATGTAAAGATGGAGAAGCATCAATATATAAGAAAGCATGAATAAGTGCAGAAATACAAATATTAACTTCTTATGTATTGAAGAAGGAGAAACATATGCCAAAATTTGCAAAAATAAATATAAGATATATGAAATGTTACAGCAAATCAATTGTCTTCCAATCATGGAGTATCAGTGTTGGTGCAAAAATGAAGTTTTAGGTCTTTCACATTGGAGCTGTGAGATTTAAATTTCAGTTCCAGGAGATAAATATATTCCCTGGGTATCCATGAGTACAATGATAAGAAGCCTGACACCTGAGAGAGTACACACCTAATTTTGACACCAGAGAACAAAACTTATTAAATCAGATGAGCAATGTGGTACTATTTCACAAGACACCTAAATTTCAAGTTTGTTCAGAAAAAAACAATTGTCTTAATTTTTAGGAAAATTTTCCAATGAAAAAGAACAATCACACTATAAAGTAAAGGCACAAAAGATCCAGTGTTATTCACAGTTACCAAAAGATGTAAACAACCCAGGTGTCCATCAAATGATGAATGGGTAAACAAATTAAGGTACATACATATGATGGAATATTATTCACCTCTAAGAAGAAATGACATCATGAAGCATATGACAACATGGATGAGCCTGGAGGACATGATGTTGAGTGAAGCAAGTCATACACAAAAGGATAACTATTGTATGATTTTGCTATTATGAAATAAATACATTGAGCAAAGTCATGGGGTTAATAACTACAATAGAAGTAACCAGAAAAAAGAGTCAGTTAGGTAATGGAATGCTGCAGTTTAATCCATACAGAATCTCTATAAATGTTATTCATAAATCTTTTAAATGAAGAGAAGTGGTGAAAGCACATCACAGTGTTTGTAATTAGAAGTGCTAATATATGGGTATGATTGTGGTTGAAAATGAAAGTCTAAGTTCCTGTATATCACTAGAAGAAAAGCTAAAACAAATGTACCATAGGACCATATACATAGTGAAACCTCATGTGAGAAATGACTATGGGTAATATTGCATATATAAGACTGTTTCTGTTTGAAACAGATCAAATGTATGCTAATGTTACAAGATGTTAACATCAGGATGATATTTGGGCAAAAATATGACCAAAGCAAACCATGGACAGTAATGTATAGGAATTTATTAATAATTTTCCATCATTGGTAAAAGAAGTATGCATGCTAAATGAGAGAAATTAGACACAAGGTACTACATGTTGTTTGACTCCATCTATTCAAAATACAAATACAAATAAATTAGAGAGACATAAATAGAATAGCAGTTATATATGTCAGGGGAAGTTTAGAGAGATTGAGAGTAGACTAACAAGGGGTAGAGCATTTGTTTGTTTTTACACTTTGGAAGAACTGTATGCTTTATTAAAATGTATCAAAAATAGTATCAATAAAACTGATTTGTTTTTTAAAAAAATCCAATGAAGGACAAAGTTTGGGAGTCGTCTCCTAACCCACACCTTCCGGAAACAACAAGACTCTGGAGGTGAAGCGCCATCTCCTCTGCCACATGACTCCAGGTCTGCTTACAAGGGAATTTTCCACTTGAGGACTGTTTAAGATGAACTGTAAGCTTCAGGCCCGTGTCATATGTTGAGAAGAAACTGAACACTCATCTGAGGGCCACATGGCAGCCCCGCAGCCCCAGCTCTGTCATAGGCACAGTTGTCCCTGTTATCCTAGGTGAGGAGGGGGAGTGCAAGAAAAGCAATCAGCAGGGACTGCATGTGGCATGCCACAACCACTAGGCCACCTCCACCTCGGGCACACCAGGCCCAGCAGATAAGTGTGGCAGGGTCAGAGGTCATGGGGTCAGGGCAAAGGGGTGATGGAAGTCCCCCTGCGGACTCTGGCCAGGGCTGGGCCTGGGGGAGCACAGCGTGGGGAGAGTGTTGGCACTGAGCCTAGTGTATTTCTAGGTCTCTGTCGCCTGGAGGCTCTGGTCCATTGACAGGACGTCACTTTCCTTTGTCCCTGAGGTGCTGTCCTCTGGGCCCAGGGCTAACCAAGTGGCTAATGTCGTTTTCCTCCTGCCATCAAGTAAACCCATATAGAAACACTAAAGATGACATGCTACCAGGAAATGGGAGGTTTTCTTTAACGGCTGACAGCACCTGTCGTGTCATACAACAATTTCCTCTGCTTGGTTTGCTAGAGAAGAAAAACCCACTGGCCTTCAGAGCACTCTGTGCGAGGCCCCCGGCACTGAGGGATCCCCTGGGGTCTTGGTAGATTGGGGGAACCCTACTTCTCCGCCCGCAGCCCAGGTGACGCTTCCAGGGAGACAAACGCCGACGGGCCCTAGCCCAAGGTGTGCGAACAGCGCTCCTGGTGGACGCCCACCGAACCGGGCCCACGCGCGAATTTCCCGCAAGGCCCCCCTGCGGAGCCGGGGAGGCATCCTGACCCTGGCGGGCTGCTGCGGAGCCCAGCTCCGCCCTCTCCGGGGGCGTTAACGGCAGGCGCGAGCGCGGAGGCCAGGGCGCCTCAATTGGGCCTCCTACACCGCCCGCGCGCAGACTTCCCGGCCCGGGCCCGCCGCCCGCCGCGCCCCACGGACGCCGGAAGCCCGCGGCCTCGCTCAGGCGGAGGCGAGCGCCCCAGCCCCGAGGCCCCGCATGGGAAGGCGGCGGCCGCCACAGCGCATCCGGCCTTGGCCCACCGCCGTGATCCCGCCGCGGGCCGGCGCTGCCGCCGCGCTCCCCAGCTGTGACACCACACCCGCACACACGCGCCGCCACGCCCGCCCCGCCGCTACGCTCCGCCCGCAGTCAGGTGCTGGTCCCGGATCATCATTCAGCAGTGGCTACTGTGTGCGGCCGCCGCGCTGCCTGTTTGTTTTTTATTCTTACTATTCGGAGTAATGAAAACACTCTAATATTGACTGAATTAATGAATGCACAGCTATGTGATTAAACCAATTACCATCTTTGTCTATCTTCTTTAAATTGCCTAGGCTAATTTTGTCCCTTTTCTCTCTTCTGGACACTTGACATCTGTCTGTGAAAATTAACAACAGGAACTTTTCACTGGGACTGCATTAAAATTACTGTTATTTTGTGGGAAATGTCCTGTTACACTATTTGGTATCCTAATCTATGAATCTCTAAGAAAAAAACAAAGATCACATCTTAGTGATTATACAAGAAAAAAAAAATCAGGACAACATTCTCATGAACCTAGATGCAAATTTTCTATATCCACATATCAAATGCATAATATATCATGGCCTAGTCAATTGGGCTTTATTTCAAGAATGAAAGTTTAGTATATTATTAAATAAGAAATTAGTGTAATTTGGCACATTAATAGAAATAGGAAGATGAAATGTATGACCAGCTCAGAAGATGCAGAAAAAATCAACTCGATTAAGCTGAGAGTATTTACATGCTTTTTCTTAATAAAACAATTTTGGAGATTATGTTCCTATATCTGTTAAAATATGTAAAATATTATAGCTATCATCATTTTAATGTTGCATGTTAATGTTAAAACAAAGATTTCCTCTAATGTCAAGATTGTTTTGGAAGTAGACATAAAGTTTGGAAAGGAAAAAGTGAAACTGTCCTTATTTACCAAATAACATGATTATGCTTATAGAAATTCTAAAGGAATCTACAAAAAATTACTTTAATAAGTAAACTTGGGAAAGTCACTTAAATGAAACTAAATATACGTATATCAACTGTCTTCACTTGCTTGGGACTCTTGACTATCATAGAAATGAGAACTCCACAGAAGCTGAATCAAAGAAAAAGAATAAAGCACTTCTTGTCATGCATTTATTGGCCATTTGTATAACATCTTTTTGGGAAATGTCCATTCAAGTCTTTGCCCATATTTTTAAACTTTTTATTGCACTAACAGTATACATCTCAAAGTTAATACTACAGAATTTTATAATATGAGCAATTTTAATTGGAATATTTGCATTTATTTTTGAGTTGTAGTGGTTATTTATATATTCTGGATATTAACAACTCTGATGAAAATGAAATGACACCTTGATGAAGTCTTGGGAAAACTGAGCAGGGGACAAGCTAATCCATTCCTAGATTTCTGAACAAAGGAAACTGAAATAATAAATGGGTATTCTTTTAAGATTCAAATTTTGTGGGAATTTGCATAATTACATTATATAAATGCTTCAAAATATGTTCATTATACCATGGCACACATTTGCACAATTCCCTCATATCATGCAATTCCTGGATATAAGTAACACATCCAAGCCTCAAGATCTTATTTTGCTCAACCTTAGCTGGAAGGAGTTAAAGTGATTTCACATTGTACTTGATGACCAATGAATGCACCATGGAAACCAAGGTCAGTGGCATACAACTAAGAGCTTCCTCCTTATGGACATGAATCAATACAAACAGGATGACCACCAGATGCTGCCTAGGCTCACTATTCCCTCTAAAAAGAACAAGAAGAGGCATAAGGCTGGCACCAGGGAAGCATAAGGGATGGTTTCCACCATGACCATGTCCACCCATGTCAGGTCCCTGTGGATAGAGATAAAGATACTTGAGTTTGGCCACAAAAACCATCCCAGCAGCAGGCTTGAGGATCAGACTTTGGCTGCTAACTTCACTACAGAAAGCCCCTTCTTGTCCCCATCAGGCCCTCACCAGGACACTCAGCAGAGATCTCTGATCTGCCCTTGGATGTTCTCATAGTTATGGCAGGTGCCCCTATTCAGAGCAGAAGATGTGTTTATACTGTCTAAGATGAAAGTTTCCAGATAGCCTGAGAAACTGAAGCAGAAACTTCAGGAGGGGCAGAAAGGAGGACTGGTGGGAGAGGAGGATCCAATGTCTGTGAGATGGGCAGCATGGTTGGGAAGTTGCTTCCCCACCTCCTAGACTTCCAGGCAGGCCCTCCCTGATAAATCATTCAGATCCCTTGAATGGTTGACCCTCCAAGTAATGGACTTGCCCTGGGAGTTGAATGGGAGCTTACAGGGTCAGACACAGCTGGACATCCATCCTGTCCTCTGGTTGCTTTCTATATGGGGGCATAGGAAACAGGTTGTGATTCCCCATTCATGGGATAGCTGTCATTGGACCTGAAACACTGATGTCCTGAGCCTATATATCCCACTCCCTTCAAGGAGCAGATGGGAGGAGGAGAATATTATGGCTGTCATCTGGGTGATGTGGGTGCTATGAGGAAAGAAATCGAGATGATATTTAGAGTTCTTCAGGAGGTGGGAAGAGAAAGCCCTAAACTGTTTCTAGTATTGAAATGCTTCTCTTTGCACTCAACATCAAAGGAATTTTCACTGTAGCTGCAGAGAGCTCTGGATGCAGAGACTGCAGGGCCAGGAAACACCTCAGATGCATGGAG
The DNA here is from genome assembly GCA_029593785.1 of Cabassous unicinctus. Taxonomy (NCBI): domain Eukaryota; kingdom Metazoa; phylum Chordata; class Mammalia; order Cingulata; family Chlamyphoridae; genus Cabassous; species Cabassous unicinctus. The sequence goes on along the minus strand of JAQZBX010094617.1, from coordinate 3,672 downwards.
AGAGCTGATGTGTCCTATGGGGGACAGGACATGCAAATGGAGCCCCCCTCTGGTCCTGAAAACCAGCCTAGGCCTGGTCCCTCCAGCTCTGAGAAAGGAGCACCCAACCTGGTTGTCTGATCTCTTCCTTTCTGGGCACAGGACAGAGGAAGAGGAAGCACCGTGAAGTATGTGATGAGCTGGGCCTTGTTCTTTTGTCAATTTTCCATGATAATATTATGGAGAAACTGGAGATGCTGCTGTCTTTGTGAATGAGTGTGTGCGTGACCCTGTATATCTGTCTGGCTGTGAACCATATTTTATTTTGACTGATATCAGTTTTACAGTGTGAGCTGTAGGTGGTGGTGTCTGGAGTAGACATGGCACAGCCCGGTGGTCTCTGACACTCTTTGTGCACCCTCTGGACTCACCTTCAGTAATGACTGAATTAACTGGGTCTGCCAGGCCCCAGGGTTGGAGTGGATCTCACCTATTAGAGGTAGTGGTGAAGAGCTGATTCACTACATAGACTCTGTGAATGGTCAATTTACCACCTCCAGGGCAATACCAAGAACCAGCTCTATGTGGAAATGACAAACTGATGGCTGATGACACAGCCATGTAATACTGTGCCAGAGACAGTGAAGAGAAGGCAGTGTGAGTCCAAACATTCCCCATGCAGGCAGGGGCTGGGCTGCTGGATGACTCTTAGGGCCTGCATGGCCCAAGGCCCTTCCCAGGGACAGGAGCAGAGGGAGGTTAAGGCTGGATACTTCTTAGGGTCTAGGATCTCTACCTCTTTAAGATTCCTCAGGAAAGCTATGTATATTTAGGATTCTGTGCCCTCCACTGATGTCTGAATTAGAAAAGATTCATTGCAAAAGGAGGAAACATGTTTGCCTGCACACAAAGAAAACTGTCCCTTATAGAGACAGAAATTACTCTGCAAGTGGTCAGCAGGGTCAAATTTTGAGGAAACACATGAATGTCACTGAGTGTTTAAAAATCAAACACAGGGAGAGGATGTCAGTGAGGGTTTCCAAGTAAGGACTTGATTTGGGATTCATGTTAGGATCAAAAACAAGGTTATGACATGATCAGTAACCATAAATCCTAATGGATTCCAAATTTTATTTTTTTTCTCCTCTTCTTACAAAAGTGTGCATATCAGACTCAGCAATAGCCTGTCTGTCCATTTCTCTCCTGTTTTCTTTCTCCTAGCTCAGGGAAGTCATCGGGATATCCTGGTGTCATAATTACCTGTAAAAGAAATCCCCTGTCTCCTAAGAAGGGCCCTGCCTAAGTACAGTCCCAAACTTGATGGGAGTAGCTCTTGGTCACCTTTCTTGTGCACAGATAAGAGGATGTTCTTAGAGAATAGCAGATGGGCTGATGTTCCAGTATGTGCTGTAGGTAAAAAAAAATGGCAGGCATTTTCTCAGGGCCAGCACATTATATACTTCTTTTTATAAAAGTAACATGGTTTTACTTGCTACTCTTCAATTGCATATAGGAGACGTCATGGGGTATGAAAACAACTGTTATTATTTGCAGCAGTATTAATTTGGTGAATGCCAAAATGAGAAAGATTATGTTTTTGAATTAATCTGCCATGTAGGTATGAGATCCTTTTGACTGGACTACATCCATGATGCATGACTCAGGGTCTGCCTTCTTGCTGGAACTCATATAAATGAAGACACACAAAGAGAGAAACAGGAAACAGAAGTGCTACCATTTTCTTTTAGCTGTCAGAAAGATCTTTACTGTAAAATTTTAAAATAAATAGAAAAATAGAAATAAATTATAAATTTTAAAAGAGGGTGCAAGGCCAGGTTAGAGTTAATATAATCAATTATAAGAGATAGTATAGCAACAAACATTAATAAATATAAGTAATAATTTTAATATAATAAAAATTTAATTATAATATAATTCAAAATTTATATGACAGCTCTAAATATTGGACATAATAATCTCTTAGAATGAAATAAATTCTTGGTTTAGTTATTTAATTTCAATTTAGGCCATAATTCTTTCTGGATAATCACATTCCTATTTGGGAATTCATCACATCTTATTGTAATAAATTACAGCAGTTAACAGTATGCCAACTCATAATTTTATGAGACAGAAAAACTCAGAATCTTTTTCAACAGTAGTCATGCTAAATCATATTGATCCAGTTAGATTATTTTAATTAATGTGTACACATAAGGAAGGGTTTAAATATGATGTCTCAAAAAAATATCTCTTTTCCAGTAATCCTCAATTAAAGGCAAGTGTTTATTTAGTATGAAGAAACTTACAGAATACTCATCACAGGAACCATTTGCTAGTTGCACTGAGTAATTATTGTTCATATACTATAATATTGGCTATTTTGCATTTATCTGGTCTACTCCAGCTCTTTTTTATTACAATTTGCATGGAATACCTTTTTCCATCCTTTCATTTTTAACCTGGTTATTTCTTATGTCTGAGGTGGGTCTCTTGTAGACAACATATAGACAGTTCATAGTTTTTTTTTCCATTCTATCAGCCTATGTCTTTTGATTGGAGAGTTCAATCCATTAACATTCAGTGTTATTACTGTAAAGACATTACTTATTTCATCCATTTTGTCCTTCCATTCTCTGTTGCCATACAGTTCTTTGGGCTGTCTTCTTATCCTTTAGTTTGCCCTTCCTAATAATCTTCATTTCTCAACTCTTCTCCTAATTTCTCACCCTTGTTTTTCCCTTTCAGGCTGCAACACCCCTTTTAGAATCTCTTGTAAATCTGATCTTTTGGTAACATATTCTATCAGTGTTTGTGTGTCTGTGAACTCACCCTCATTTTTGAAGGACAGCTTTGCTCGGTAAAGAATTCTTGACTGGCAGTTTTTCTCTTTCAGTACCTTAAATACATCGTACCACTTTCTTCTCTCCTCCATGGTTTCTGATGAGAGGTCTGCACTTAATCTTATTGATTTTCCCTTGTATGTGATGCTTTGCTTGTCTCTTGTGGCTTTCAGAATCCTCTTTGTCTCTGATATTGCCATTCTAAATGGTAGGTGTCTCAGGGTAGGTCTATTAGGATTTCTTCTGTTTGGGGTGTTTTGCACTTCTTGGATATTGAGATTTATGTCGATCATAAGGGTTAGGAAGTTTTCACTCATTATTTCCTCAAATAGTCTTTCTGCCCCTTTTCCATTCTCTTCTACTTCTGGGACACCAATAATGCAAATGTTTGTGCCTTTCACATTGTCATTTAATTCCCTGAGATTCTGTTCCATTTTCTCCATTATCTTTCTTTCTGTCCTCTTTTCTTTTCCAATTTAGATATCTGCCTTCAAACTCAATAATTCTGCCTTCAAGCAATTCAAATCTCCTCTTATGTGCATCTAAGGTATTTTTAAAATTTATTGAATTTTATCAATCATGAACATACATAAACAATAAAAGTATAGCAATAGTTGTGAATTTACAAACAAACATACATAACATCATACAGGGCTCTCATACCTCACACTGCCACCAATAGCTTGCATTGCTTTGAAATATTTTTAACTAATGATTAAAGAGCATCTTCAAAATAGTACTACTAACCAAAGTATTTTCCCCAAATCCACCCTATTAATATTATTGTTTTTATATCATTTACACATTAACATACATAAACAATACGTGTATAGTAAACATTGTGAACTTA
>JAQZBX010094616.1:0-11997 GCA_029593785.1 Cabassous unicinctus | reverse complement strand
AGATACAAGTAGGCTAAGGTTTTATAGCATAGATGATGAAGGTCAATAATACAATAATCATTTTTTTTTTCAGATCATTTACTGCTCAAACTCTCAGAAGCTCTGTAGAAACTGAGATTATATTCATCATGGGAATGGCTAAAGGGACAGTAATCTTAGGGCACAATTTTGCAGTTGTTAGTTGGTCAATTTTGATTTACCTAGAGTATTGGAAGGGTTTTGTAAAATTCAGTAAAAACTTTCAGTCATTTAGCATCTCCCATAGAATACATTCAAAAAATATTATAATTAGAGATATATGTGAACTAAAATTAAATTGGTTACATACAACTAAATTAACCAAAAATGATTGGTGACCAATACCATAAAGAGGATCTAGATGGAAGCAATATTTTATTAATTTAATTGTGACATTACCAGTTAAGATACTTGGTTTTGTTGATGTTATATTCTTGTCTTTTTGTTTACTTATTTTTTTTAACACATTATTCCTGCAGTAATGAAAAATAAAACAGCTGTGACTGAATCTATCCTCGTGGGATTTTCTATCAATTAAAATATGTACATTTTGCATTCAGAGCTCTTCTCATTTATTTACTTGTGGGCCCTGATAGGGAATGTCCTCATTATCATGATCACAACATTAGACCAGCACCTCCACACACCCATGTACATCTTCCTGAAGAATTTATCCATTTTGGATCTTTGCCTCATTTCAACCACAGTCCCAAAGCCATTGTCAACTCCTTGACCCACAGCAACTCTATCTCATTCCTTGGTTGTGTATTCCAGGCATTTCTGTTTGTTTTATTGGCAGTTGCAAAGCGGTTCCTCCTCACAGCTATTTCCTTTTACCGCTATGCTTCTATCTGCCATTCCTTGCACTATGAAGTCATCATGAACATGGGCACATTCAAGCACATGGCAGCAGTGGCTTGGTTGGCTGGGGGTCTGACTGCTGTGATGCACACAGCTGGTACCTTCTTCTTATCTTTCTGTGGATCCAATGTGGTCCATCAGTTCTTCTGTAACATCCCCCAGTTATTAGCTATTTCTTGCTCACAAAATTTAATGAGAGAAATTGTGCCCATTCTTATTACTGTTGTCTTGGATTTCTGTTGTTTTATTTTCATCACGGTTTCCAACATGTACATCTTCTCCACTCTCCAGAAGAGTACATCAACAGGTGGCCAGTCAAAAGCTTACTCCACTTGCCTTCCACACCTGGTGGTGGTTATATTATTTCTCTCTCCTGGCTTTATTGCTCATCTAAAGCCAACTTTAATGTTCCCTTCTATTTCTGACCTTGTAATTTCTGTGTTCTACACTATGGTACCCCAAACTTTGAATCCCTTCATTTACAATCCAGGAAACAAGACAATGAAGATGGCTCTGGGCATGTTGATTGAGGGAAAGTTCATTGAAAAGTAAAAGATATCCCTTTTCTTTCAAAAGCAGAAGCAACTAAAAAATATACACATATTATTTATTCAGTTTTCCTCTAAAATTTACAAGAAAATATTTAAGGGAAAAATAAGGAACAATGCTTCATTAGTAATTTTCTTTTTGCAGAAAACTTTTAGTTTTCTCATATTATTAAACTTCTGGAACTCCTATATTTATGGAACCTTTTTCTAACCACCTACTTGAGTGGTACTTATAAGGTAAATTCTGGCTAATTTCATATGACATAAAGAAACATGCTTGCTTAGAAAGCATTACTAAACATTACCAAATTTTATAAATAAATAAAAAATTTTTTAAAATCTATACCACAAATCCTATTCTTATATTAACTCACCAATTCAAAATACTAAAATATTATAGAATCTTTGACACATTTTTATTTATTCCCTGTATTAGATGCCTTATTTATAGATGACTGTAGGTGATAAGTCACTTTAAAATTAAATGTGGTATCTTGTTCTCCTCATTTTACTTATAGGGTGCTATCTTTCCTTTTATGTATTCATTTAGGGTTTTCTGTAAAAGGAGAAATTTTAAATGAATGTTAAAGAATTGTGCCAAAGAGAGTGATCAGAAACCTATAAAATTGTGTGGAGCAGAGTGTAAACTATAATGTAATCTATAATCCATGGTTGGTAACAATGCTTCAATATGTTTTCATCAATTGTAACAAATGCACCACACTAATGAAAGGTAATGTTAACCGGGAAAGTGTGGGAGGGAGAGGGGCATATGGGAATCCCCTATATTTTTGTTGTAACATTTATATAATCTAAATCTCCTTGAAAAATACACTATGATTCAGGTGTAATAATGAAATGAATATTGATTTTAGGGTTGCTTAAATTTATCCCAATGTAACTATACTTCCTTGATATCTTACACACAAAAATAAAAAAATAAAAAACTATAAGGTAAAATTTTCAAACCATATTTTTACTTTTAAATAAAACTACTCATATTTTTACTTACATATATTTGAATTTTCTCTTTACTCATCAAAATTATGTTGTGATGGCTGATGATTGACTTTCTACCAGATGAGTCATTATTTCCTCAATCATTCTTCTACAGTTATACATGGTTTATTATGCTATATGAAACATTTGGTTGACATAAACATACAAATGTATATAAGTGCTTATGTCCTGAAGCATTGGAACTACAGATTGCAAAGTTCTCATTCACTTTTTAAGAAACATTATTAAATTATTCCTACAGAGTATTTCAAACATTTTAATATATTTTAAGTCCACACATTTTTTAAAAAAATTAATGTACATTTGATTTTCACAAGATAGAGGTCATTTAGATAATGTAAATTCAATTTCAATTTTTTGAGTGTTTTTTTTTTCACTTGGGGATTGCTGTAATTTATTATTTGTTCACCATGCCAAGGAATGTGTTTACTTACTGTTTATTATTATGTAGTCTAAATCATCTAATCATATTTTCTGGTAATTTTACCTGTGGTGCCATAAAATTCATTGGAAACATGACTGTGTTTTTCAATGATATAGATACTAGCATCTACTTCATGTATATATTGTCCATTTTTAGTAGTCCCTTTAATTAATGGTTTGTTATTTTTTACTTAACACAGCTTTCAAGAATTATGTAACTAAATCTGTCAACTTTTTTCTTGTGATTTGGATTACTTCAAATTGATCATATTATTAATTCATTACATACAATTCATATTCATTTACATCTTTTTTAAATTATATATACAAAAATGTGTATATATAAATACTGAGATCAAAATGACTTTGAGATATTTTTGCAGAAGTCTTAAAGAAAAGCAGAAAATATTTTCCTTAATTCTGAAAAACGTCTTTGAAAGAAATCTTTTTATTACAATGAATTAATATAAACAATAATTCCATCTTTTTAAATAAAAAGATACACCATGATAAGTTTAATTATGCTTTATATCATACCCCATAGGAAATATCACCGACCAAGTGAGAAATTGGCATTAGCCTAAGCCATTTTCTGTCCTATTTTTAATTCTCTCAACTAAATAAGTTTCTAAGAATAGAATTTCAAGACTCAATAAGATATTTAAATTGGCATGGATTTTCCCTTATTGCTCAGCCTATAATTTTACCATGGTAAATATGGTAACAATAACCACACTCCTCAGTTTTTTCAAAAAGGCATTCACAGGGTTATTGCAAGTATTACATCAGTAATGCATGTGCTTGCAATGGGCAATGAAAAAATATTGAATATCATTAGTCAATTAATATTATTCAATAATATATATATATATGAATATATATGATTTATATAATGTATTTAAGTGCTTATTGCCCTGAAGCATTAGTACTATAAATGGTAACATTCTAAATCTGAATAGACTTATGCAGATTCTTTAGGTAAGTCTCTAGACAACATTTACTCATGTTCTTCAGGCACTCACGTATGATTCTTTCATAACAAATGAAATAAAGATATCTGGGGAACATTTGAACATCAAGCATAGTCACAGAAGATCAGAGCAGCAAAGAACCATGGGCTACCAGAGAACTCCCTTCGGCCATTGCCAACTTTTGTCCTGCTGAGGCTAGATAAGCACCTCCTACAGGTCACCCACATGGGCTTCTCAGCAGTGCCTACACTTAACAAGAAAATTATTTTTCACTGTTCAATGGAGAGTGCATGGTCTAAAAAGAGTGAATTCCTTCATTTCATGAATCTCAAATCTCTGAATTCTTTACACATTTAGAATTGAGCATATGTCTAAATTGCTATGCAGTTAAAGAAAAAAGGTGCTATACAGAAGTCTTTCTATATATCTGGGTTTTTTTGGAGAAAAAAAGAAAAGGAAAAGGAGACAGAATTGAAAAAAAAAAGTACTCCTTTACTGGCACATTTACAACAAAGAATGTATGATTTACTGAAAATGAAAAAGCTTTTTTTAAAAAAGCTAAAAACATGGTAAATTGGAAAGAAAACAAATTATATTATTGTGACAAAACAATATTTCCCTATGCATGTTTATTGATCATTCAGAATAATGACAAAGTAAAGATTAAATTAAATAGGCAATTTCACTTTTATTTTTCTTAAAAAATGTTAAAGGGTAAAAGGAAAATTTCCTTTTGTACTTGGTTACAAAATTTATTCCAAATGCTTTCACTTCTAAATCCTGAATGCCTGTTCATTGTAAGCTCTTGAAAAATATGTTTTGGTCTAAAGACTAAATTTTGCCCTATTAGACCTGACTGTGAAAATGTTTGGGATGGGGTAGGGTGACTGCATTATTCTTAAGAATTTGTGAAGAGATTTGCTAAGGCTTCATATTTATACCAAAAGTTGTTAAAATCATGTCCCCCCAATTTTTTATGGCAATGCATAAAATTTAACATAAAATAATGATAAAGTGATTTGAAATGAGTGCAATAAGAAGAATACAAGAAATATAATATTTAACTTACATTTATATATTTAAATTGTGAACACGTCATTACTCCAGAGACCCTATTGAACCAAACACACAGCCTTCCTAGTCCGTCATTCTATATAAGGTGATAACAACAGGAAGGCATTTGAAGATGGGCCTGATCATCTGGGGACAGGGAATCCTGGAAGCCTAGATGACTCAATGATAAGGTGAGGTGGGGAGGATATCCTCAGGAAATGAATATCATAAAATGGTTACTATTGGAAGAAGGAGGGGGAAAGATCTTGGGCTTGTGCTGAACAGCAATATAGTTACTTCCCCTGAGTCCAGAGAGTGAGACATATAGGGGAGTGAAGGAAGGTTTGGTAAAGGAAGCTTTCTGCAGCTGAGGCAGACCCTGAAGATGCTGGCAGATGGGAAAGTTCAGAGAAAATGTTTGGACTCTGAGACATCTTGCTGATGAATGACCATGATTTCCAGAGGCCAATAAAGAATATATTCAGTAATTGTGAATGATTAAGAAATAGATTCAAAGCAATTCCAATAAAAATCCCAACAGCCTATTTTGCAGAAACAGAAAACCAATTGTCAAATATATTTGGAAGGGTAAGGGGACCAAATAAGCAAAATGCCTTTCAAAAGAAGAACAAAGTTAGAGTACTTTGACGTACTGTCTTTAAACCATATTAATTGCCTACAGTGGTAGAAACAGTACAGTACTGGCATAAAGATAGACATAATGACCAATAGAACTGGTCTGAGAATTTGGAAATAAACCCTCACATGTATGGTTAAGTGATTTTTGACAAGGCTATCAAGCCTTCCCATCTGGGCCAGAACAGTCTATTCAATAAATGGTACTGGGAGAACTAGGCATCCGTATCTAAAAGAAAGAGGACCCTCACTTATACTTTATGCAAAAATTAACTTAAAGTGGATCAAGAACCCAAATATAAAAGATACAATCATAGAAATCTTAGAAGAAAATATTGGGAAATATTTTCAAGATCTTGCGTTAGGCAGTGGTTTCTTAAACCTTACACTCAAAACAGGAGAAATAAAAGAAAAAATAGATAAATGAGACCGCCTCAAAATTCAGCACTTTTTTTTCTCAAGAGATTTTCTTAAGAAAGTAAAAAGACAGCCTAATCAATGGGAGAAAATATTTGGAATTCACATATTCAATAAGGGTTTGATATCTATGTTATATAAAGAGATCATAGAATCAAAGGTAAAAAGACAAGCAACCCAATTAAAAACTGGGCAAAAGACTTGAAAAAAAATTTTTCCAATGAGGAAATACAAATAGCCATAAAGCACATGAAAAAATGTTCACCATCACTAGCTATTAGGGAAATGATGATCAAAACTACAATGAGATACAATTTTACACTGTATGGAATGGCCATTATTAATAAAACAGAAAACTACAAGTGATCGAAAGGATATGGAGAAATAGGAATTCCATTTTGGAGGAAATGAAGAGTGGTGCCTCCTCTGGAAAACAGTTTGGCAGTACCTCAAGAAACTGATTATAGAACTGCTGTAAGATCCAGCAGTCCAGTTACTATGAATAGATTAATAAGAATTGAAAGCAAGGACCTGAACTAACACTTCACATCAAAGTTCATAGCAGCATTATTCACAATTGCTAAAATATTGAACCAGCCCATCTGTCCATCAACTGATGAATGGAAAACCAAAATGTGGTATATACATATTAATAGAATGGAAAACTATTCAGCCATAAGAAGAAATGAAATTGGGATGCATATTATGCTGAGTGAAATAAGCAAGACACAAAAGGACAAATATTGTAATATTGTATGATCTTACTAATATGAACCTAATTCAGTGAGAAACTAATGGAGGTAAACGCTAGAGTATAGATCACTAGGAGACAGAATGTGAGTTGAGAATGGTATCTGATGCTTAATACATGTAGAATTTTTAATAAGGTATGTTGTAAAAGTGTGGAAATGGATAGAGTTGATTCTTACACATTATAGTGAGTATAAGTAGCATTGCTGATTTATAAATGTGATTGTGGCTGAAAGGGTTAGTTAGTCTGTGAACATAAAAGGAAGTTAAAGAATAATCTAGGGAATGTATACCCAGTGAGTTTGGTGGTAGATGAAGATTGTGGTTAATTGTATAAATATAACAATGTTCTTTTACAAAGTGTTAAGAATATTTTGATACACAGGAAAATTACAATTAATACAATGTATGGATGATAGTTAACAGTAGCATTGTATTTTTTTCCAGCGTTGGCAAAGAAGAAAATTGTATTAATTCTAAGGAAATGATGGAGTGATATATGGGAGCCTTGTATAATGATATGAATGTTTTTGTAAGTTCAGAAATTTTACTACACACTTATTGCTTATGTATGTTCATGTATGAAATATATTCATCAATAAATGTATATAAGAAAAGAAAAAAAAAGAAGTTGGGTAGAAAAGTGGATACTCAGTTCTACATGGAGATAGATTGGAGTATTTACAGGGTCTGGGCTCTAATGTGCTCCTAAAGTTTAGATGGACCTTGAGAAGATTAAAGAGGGTGGTTTTTGTACATCAGGTTATTCCCCAGAGGCTCTGTCAGTATTGGCTTCCCTGTATGGTTGGGGGAGGCTTGATGTCCACATCAAAGGGAGTTCCAGGCCTTGCATGCACCTACAAACATAAGCCATTTGTCTTCCTTCCTCTTTCTCTTTAGCAAACACTCTAGACTCCAACTTCAAAATATACATAGAATCTGACAATTGAAGAAAAGTTCCACTTTGACCAGCACTTAAACCTAAGCCACATTATATGTGTTACCATTTAAAGCCAAAGTTTTTCTAGGTGCCTAGAAATACACAAATTCTGATAATTTCTCTAGCCTCCCCTTTGACCTCACCTCCATAATCTATGGAGACTTTCTTGGCATTCCTTTGCTATTGGAAATACACTGAAATTAGCATACTCATATATCCATATGAAAGAATTCGGGCTTTTACTTCATTCTCATAGATAACCAGGAATGGGATTAATGGGAATACAATTATATGTATTTGCATTGTTGAAATAAAACAAAACAACCCAAAAGATATTATTTTTTCATAAAAATAATAAAATTGTACACAGTATCCTTTTCCTAATATCTCTAATAACAATTATTGTTGGAGATTTTTTATTTTTTTCTAGTGTCACAGGCATAAATGTTGTCAACTCTTAGTTACTTTTGATGTTCCTGTACAGTGAATTTCATTTTTAGCCAAAAAAGGATTTATCTTCTGTGAATTTTATGTTCTGGTGCATGTTGATGATATTTATATTGCATATGGTTGTTTAAATGTTTGTTTTCCTGTCCATTTGTAAAAATATTTATTTAGAATTGATATTAATACTTTCCTATCATCTGTGTTAAAATTTTTCCAATCTCTTTAGTTATACTTAATTAATGACAGTATAAAATTTATATTTTTTAAACCAATAAAGATGAATTATTTGTGGAATAATATTGATGCCCATCATTTACTTCCAAATGGATAATAATATCCCAATACCATGTAATTAAATTCTTACTTTAGTGAATTGATACTTTTGCTATATTAAGTCAACATATAAATCAATATCAATCTTTTACCATTATTTTATTTGTTTTATTTTTGTTCCTATGAGAAGTTGCCAGTTAACAAAACAATCATGCATACCAAACAGGATTTACATACAGCGTCTGACTACCCATACACCAATATTTTACACTGCTGTGACATATTTGTTACAAATGATGAAAGAACATCATCATATTATCACTGTTATCTATAGTCCATAGCTTATATTTGCTGTATTTCCCACCAACCATCCTATTATTAACACTATGAATTAATATTGTATATTTGTTATAAATCATGAGAGAACAGTCTTATATTTGTACTGTTGACCAGAATCCACAATTCACCATGGGGTTCACTGTGTGCCATGGTTCCCTGCCTTGTACAATGCATCCAAAGTGTACACTCAGTGTCTTTCAGTTGCATCACAGAGTTGTGCTGTCATGACCTCACTTGATTTTAGAATGTTTTCATTACTCCAAAAGGAAGAATCCCACAGCCCGTTATACTCATCCATTATTGACCCTTAGCATTGACATAGCATCTTCTTTGCCACTGCTTAAAAATATTACAATATTACTGTTTACCATAGTTAACAAAATTAATACATTTTGCTGTATTAAATCAACATATAAATCAATACCAATATTTTAATTTTAGTTTGTTCCTTTAATTTTTTTCATTTTAATTATAATTCATTAATTAATTTTATTTTTAAAAAATGTTTTAATATGTTTTGCCTAAAAAAAATTCCTTCATCAAAAATTGCTCATTGCCTCATTTATACCATTATATCCAAAATTGTTTTCAAATCCCCGACTCAGAGCAACACCATCTAATTCCCTCGATGTTTTGTTCAGGTCTTTCTGGTGCCTTTTTCAGCAGCTGCTGAGCTGTACCTCCTCATGGTGATGTTCATTGGCTGCTATGCTGCCATTTGACATTTGATGCACTGTGGAATTATTATGAAAATGGTCATATTCTGAATATGTTGTTTGAGGTTTGCTTTGGGGGTGGCTTGATGTTACTCATATATAGAGCCGGCATCTTTTATTTATCTTACTGTGGATTCATTGCAATTCAGTTATGGCATAACTATTATAATATTATTATTATATTGTTATTATTATTATTGCAAGCTATTGCTTGTAACTAATCACTTGTAACTGCAGAAATTATGTTTACTCTCATTAATGTACATTGAATTTCTGCTGCAATATCTGCATTATAATCTCATACATCTACAGCAGCTACACTATCAGAAAGATTCCTTACAAAGAAGGAGAGTCAGAAAGCTATTCCACTTGCATCCCACACACAATCATTGCTGTACTTTTCCTCTCAACTGCTTCCATTGTTTACCTTAGTGGTATTTTAGTGTCTAAATTATTCCTTGATTTCCATCAATCTGATTTCTGTACTGTTTTGTCTCTTACTTAAACCCATGATATACATTTTGAGAAACAAGGCCACAAAATTGGGTTTGGAGAAGTTAAGACTAGAAAACTCTTGACAGAAGAGAATATTCCTATATTTACAAGAGTAAAGGTATTTTCCTCTTAATATTTGTGAAAGTACAGGGTTAATCTAAACTGGTCGGATTCAACTCTCTGCTCATCTACAGGGTTACCTGGAAACCTATTACTGATCCTTGGTTAATCTGGAATGAAAAATGCTAAATATTTAATAATGAATCCAGGCTTGGGTCTGAAATATTATAGCTTCTGAGTTTATTTATATACATATACTCTATATCATATATGCTACATCCATGGGAAATGCCGGCATATATTTTCTTATATATGGTTGTGTATATATATAACTGTATATATAGTCTATACACATAACTATAAAAAATGTGCACATTGATGTATTGATTTTTTGCACCTGGTTTGTCTGAGGCTATCTTGGTTTCTATTTATGGAACCTGCTCACACGTCTTGGTTTTGGCTGAATGACTAAAGAGTTGTCCTAAAAGCCTCCTTTTCTGAGATTCTGGCTACCTGAAACCAAATATTCTCCCAAGCATCTCAGATTGTGTTCCTCTGGTTTCTGAGAGGAAGCTTTTTCTGTGTGATTGAGAAGGTCACTGGAAGCAGTACCTGAATGTTCCGAACCTTCCTAATGTTGCATTAAAGTTTCTTTTCCTGTAACAAATTTTTTCCCAGTTTTCATTGGTAATCTTCATTCAATTACATAAACCTACTAACTGACATGGCAATCAATAAACAAGTCCTTCTATTTCAATAGTATATTCGTAAATGTCATTGGAGAAGACATGAAGGACACATCTTATTGCAAGATTTACTCTTCCAATAAACATGGTTTTCCTGCCCCTGCATAAACTGTTACTTCTACTACCCTAATTTGTTTATATTGCCTCAACATTTAAGAAATATAAAGAAATATCTTTTAAAAAATAATTTCTAATTTCAGAAATAGTTGCATAATTTTATTGAATTTAACCATACTATTTGATTCTTTATTCTTTTTTAAAAAAAAAAAACTTTAGATTATATAAATGTTACATCAAAAATATGGGGGATTCCCATATGCCCCACCTCCACCCCCTCCCACACTCTCCCACATTAACAACATCTTTCATTTGTGTGGTACATTTGTTACAATTGATGAACTCTTAGTGGCAATGCTACAATATGTGTTCATCAATTGTAAACCTGAGACCTCTGGTGGCCACTGCCTTTACATCAATTCTTAACCAAATTTCGGAAATAGATACAATTCATTTTATTCTATTCTCACTGAGCGCTACAAGGTATTTGACATATTTCAAATTGTAATAGATGTGGTTTCTCAATATTCCATTTTCCCACTGCCGTTCCAAATTCTAGCCCAAGGAACTGCAGGAGGAAAAATATATAAAATTGCCAACTTAATTCAGATATGTCTATTCAAAATATATTTTTTCTTTATGATTTTCATACACATTTTTATCTCATGACCTTAACTGAAGTGTAAATGTACAGCAAATACAACTTTTTTTCTGGGAAAAATACGTTAATTTGAATTTAATTAGGTAATGGTTTAAACTTTCTGTTTGTTCTCACTTATATATTTTTCCAAACATTTATTCCTTAAAATTTATTGACTTTGGTTTTGGAGGATGAGAGATCTTATTTTTTTAACCACTATTATCAATCGCACATACCAATGATTTAGAAACAAAAAGTTGTATATAAAATAACAAAGCCATAAAATGATAAAGTTCATAATTAATTAATCTCCTACTTATTTTTAATATTCATATTATCTTTGCATGTATATAGTTTTATAATTACTTTTACACATAATCATCTGCCCTGCAACTATATTTTAATAATCACTGAATATATTTTGTTGTTTATATATTCCAAAAACTAGAGTATCCTCTCTTTAACACTTAGATGCTTTTTGATGCTGTGTATTACATGGAAATTGTAATACATGAACAATGTCAGTTAATTTTTCAACACTGACTTCTCATTTTGTTATCGCTATGATTTCTCTAACATGGTAGAAA
>JAQZBX010094615.1:0-12007 GCA_029593785.1 Cabassous unicinctus | reverse complement strand
CAACTGCTGGGGAAAACTCACCCTCTCTGCACCATGGGGCATCAAAACTTTCCCAGAACATCAGGTAGGAACATCCACCCTCTTCAAGTACAAGGGCAAACTCACTCTCTCTGTACACATGGGTGGGGCTCCTCTCTTGGCCCAAGGAGATGTCTTAATTCCAGATCTCTGCTTCCATGGTTTTCTTCTTAAAGCTAATTCTCTTTCAATCTCTCCTTTCCATGTCTTCTTTCATCCAAGCTGACAGTTGTTTTGTTCATACAGCTCGCTTAAAAACTTTGTTGGTTTAGCATGCAGGAAGCAGGGTTCCAAGCCATCAGACAGTAAGACTTTCCACAAGTCTTTCCTAGATAACTGCATCTTTAATTCTGATTTACAAGTTCCAAGTTTAGTAAAGTCTTCGAATGGGGCATTTTCATCTGGGAATTTGATTTCCAGAAACTTGGAAGTTCCAGAATCAGTTTCTGTTTTCTTTGTGCCCAAAAGTTCAGTCCTTTGTGTATTTCGCTCATCTAGTATTTTGCTATAAGCTGCAAGGAGAAGCCAAGCCACATTCTCTGGGTTTACTTTGGAAAGTACTTCAGCTAAATGCTCAGGTTTGCCATGTCCGAATTCTGTCTTCCATATAACACCAGGAGTTAATCTTGCTAAGATCTTTGCAACTTTAAAACATGGATCACCTTTCCTCCAGTTTCCAATAATAGTTTCATCATTTACTTCCAAGGCATCATAAAAAGACTTCTTAGCATCCATATTGCTATTAACAGTTTCTTCAAAGTGATCTTGGCCTTTTCCGTCAAGCATTTCACAATTCCTCCAAAAAATACCTCTTACCCATTTATAAAACCATTCCAACATTTTGGTAATTACAAAAGCACTTCCCCACTCCTTGGTACCAAATTCTGTATTAGTCAGCCAAAGGGGTGCTAATGTGAAATACCAAAAATGGGTTGGTCTTTATAAAGGGTATTTATTTGGGGTAGAAGTCCACAGACACCAGGCCATAAAGCGTTAAGTTTCTTCTCTCGCCAAAGTCCATTGTCACGTGTTGGAGCAAGACAGCTGCCGATGTTTGCCAGGGTTCAGGCTTCTTGGGTTCCTCTCTTCCCGGGGCTGTGTTTCTCTCCAGGCTTAGCTTTTCTGTTTCCTCCACAAGGTCAGCTGCAGACTATCAGGCGAATGGCTCACTTCTCTTCTCCTGGGGCCTTCTCTCCAACATCAAAACTGCTTCTCAAAAAAACTGCTGCAACTCTGTTCTTTGTGATGCCTTTTATATTTTCTTCCCCCACCCACCAAGGGGTGGGGCTCAACGCCCTACTGACGTGGCCCAGTCAACAGTCAACGTCAGTATCATAACTTAATCATGCCCAGATTAACAGATCAGTTTACAAGCATGATCCAATTATATTTTTGGAATTCATAATTACATCAAATTGCCCAACGGCTACACCATCTCAAAACATAAGAGTTCACCTTTAGCTTATTAGAATCAAGCTACTCCGATATGTTGTTTGTCATATGTCAAGTAATTAGAAACAGAAAAAAAATTCAAATGCTACATGATTTGGTTCAGACCCCAATCAAAAGACATAGACTGATGGAATGGATAAAAAAATATGAGCTGCTTATATGTTGTTTACAAGAGACCCACCTCAGACATAAGGACACAACCAGGTTAAAAGTGAAAGGTTGAAAAAAGATATTCCATGCAGATAGTAGCCAAAAAAGAGCTGGAATAGACCAGATAAATGTAAAATACCAATGTTATAGTATATGAACAATAATTATTCAGTGCAACTAGCAAATTGTTCCTGTGATCAGTATTCTGTTAGTTTCTTCATACAAAATAAACACATGCTTTTAATTGAGGAGGACTGGAGAAGAGATATATTTTTGGATTCTTCATTTTTCTTTAACCCTTTCTTATGCATACTTGTTAATTAAAATAATCTATCTGGATCAATAATAATTTAGCATGACTATTTTTGAAAAAGATTTTGAGCTTTTCTGCCTCATAAAATTATGAGTTGGCATATTGTTATCTGCTGTAATTCATTCAAAATAAGGTGTGAAGAATTCTCAAATAGGAATTTGATTATCCAGAAAGAATTATGGCTTAAATGGAAATTAAATAACTAAGCCAATAATTTATTTCATTCTTAGAGATTAGTATGTCCAATAGTTAGAGCTGTAATATAAAAATTAGAATTATGGTGTAATTAATTTCTATTATACTACAATTATTATTTATATTTATAAATGTTTGTTGCTATACTATCTACTGCTTATAACTGATTATATTAAATCTAACCTGGCCTTGAATTCTCTTTTAAAATTTGTAATTTCTTTCAATCTATTTTTCTATTTATTTTACAATTTTACAATAAAGGTCTTTTTAACAGCTAAAAAAAAAAAGCCTTTGATTATACACTTTGGATAAATCATATGGTATGTGAATATATCTCGATAAAACTGCTTAATAAACAAATACACAATTGTTCAAGAATAGCCAGAAATAGTAGCTATGTACAGCAGGAGAAACAGAGAGATTGAGAGAGGAGGAATTTCCTGGTTTTTTTTTTATTATTATTATTGAAATAATAAAAATGTTTTAATAATTATTGAAATGATGAACATACAACTATGTGATTATACCAAATACCATTGATTATACATTTTGGATAAATTGTATCTTTATTAACATGTGGCAATGAAATTGATTTGTTTAAAAAATAGGTTGGATTGGGGGAAAAATACACCAAATGTAAGATATGGACTATAGTTAGTAGTAATATTTTGATAATGTTCCTGGATAGTTTGTAAAAAATGTATCATAATAGTGCAAAGTGTTGGTGGATGGGTGATGTATGGGACCCCTGTATGATATTATGCATATTTATTTTATAAGCCCACAACTTTTACTATATACTTATTGTTTATATAGGTTCATGCACAAATGATATACTTCAATAAAAAATATTAAAGCAAAAAGAATCACAGTCTTCGATTTGATTTACTTAAATTGCCTTCCTAACACTAAATCGGTTATATTACCGTTTTTTTTCCCAAAGGAAAGTTGAATATTTAATAGGTAGTTATAATAGGCTCTATTGTAGTGAATATTATTTCGAGGCAGAACATCTGAATCTGAGCTCCCGCTTTGCTATTTAGTGGTGGAGTAACTCTCCCAGTCGGTTACCTCATCTGTAAACCAAAGGTCCAATTATAACACCCTTCACTGCATTGTTGAAAAGATCAAAGTGTTACACTTTGGAGGATAGTAATTTTTTTTTACTGTTTTCATAATAAGGCAAATAGCTTGCATTATCGGGGTGGGGGTGGGGAGAGAGTGGTGCTGAATAATAAATCCAACAGTTTTCACTCATTCATTTCCTCACATACAGCTAGCCTGATCCTTGACTGGGGGATCTGAATGACTTTCCATGAACCTGTGACCCTTAGCTCATGAGAACCTAAATAGATGCTTTTGGATTTGAATAGCTGATTCCAGTTGGAAGACTTACCATTTGAATATTTGCTCAGACTAAAAAACCAAGGCCCATGAGTAAAATAAACAAAAGGGGAATGCTTTGAGGTTAGCGGAGCCTTCCCTTATCTCACTTTGTCCAGGCCTGGACTTCAAAGCACATTTTATGATAGATCAACTAAAGGACTGAAAGCAAAGGCCAAGCTATGAATTATGGAGTAGGGGAAAAGGAAAATAATGGCAAAATCTTGAGAAAAAAATTTACTTCATGATTTTCATATTTTCAGGATTATACATACATCCCTTGTCCCCATATAAAAGCTTAATGACAATTTGGTGAAGTGGTGAGGAAAATAGATTTTGGTACAAGGAAATCTTGAATTAGCACCTCTGTCAAGCCACCTATTCCCTATGCTCCCTTGGGAAAGTCATTTAACTCTTAAGAGCATCCATTGCCTCATTAGAAAATAATGGTTCTAATGTCTTCTATGATTTCTGAGAAGTAATACATGGGTTGATGTATAAAGTACTTAGAACAGTTTCTGGCACATAGTGAGTGCTATGAAATGTTAACCTTTATTGTTTTGGGGTTATCCTTTAATATCAATTTGTGTTGTCCATTATATATTACCCATCCTGCAGTCTTATTCATCAGATCAAATTTTTGCAGAGAATGCTCCCTCCTTAGTTTTCTCCTCTGAGTGGTTTTCTCCTCATGGGAGTGGACATAGAGTTGCTACAGTCTTTTCTGCATAGCTACAATCTTCCTCTGTCAGTCACAGACTGGAAAAGAGGGAGTGGGAGAGCAATTTAGGAGCTTGAATTACAAAAATTGTGGGAAGCAGCAGGGTCAACGGAAAACTGATGAAGTGTGAACACATGTGGACTGTGTTTGATGCTCTAATTTATAAACTCCACATTAATTAGCCATCACTTTACTCTTCTAGAATGGCATTTATCAGTACCACCAATGTTCTGTTTTGGAACTAGGAGTCTGGCACACTCCAAATTCAGCACAATATCAGCATTCTTGCTCTAACCCCCACAATAATCCCAAACTTTGGTTTTATTTTCATATTGGTTTTGTCCTCCCTACTATGTCATATTTAAATTCTTTTATGAATGGGCACCATATCTTTTTAATCTTTGAATCAGGCTCCTTCTCTCAGCACCTAACACAGTGTTCGGGTACAGTAGGCTTTTAACACAGGTTTTAAACAGAACAAAATGCTTAAAAAATTTTAATCTGATTCATAAAGATGTGCATCATTATTATATCACCAGGCTATTAGACATTGTGGTAGATTGAGCTATGTTCCCCAGCTAAATCATGTTCTTCCTCTAAGTCCACATTCCTTTGGATATGAACCCATTGCAAATAGGACCTCTTGAAGATGTTATTTTTAGAAAGTTATGACCAAACCGAATGAAGGTGGGTCTTAATCCAGATTACTGGGGGCCTTTAAAAGAGAACCCAGAAGTCACAGAAGCCAGAAAGTAGAGAAGATTGCTATGTGACTAGAGACGGATATACAAGCCAAGGAATTCAAGGATTGCAGAAGCCAGCACTATTATGCTAGACCTTGGGGACAAAGTATGGTCTATCCAATGCATTAATTTTGTACTTCTCCTAGCCTTAAAACTGTGAGTCAATAAATTCCTGTTGTTTAAGCCAATCCATTGAGTTGTATTTGTCATAGCATCTGGGTAAACTAAGGCAGACATTATGTTGAGAGTTTGAACTAACACATGATCCAACAAATGCCTCTTGAGCACCTACTTTGTGCCATCCCCATATATTATTTTGCCTAATCATCAGCTAAAAATGATGTTGGCAAAATCAATAATATACATTTAATAGCAGAACATTTTACTGTTCAAAAACACTATTCCTTCAACAATATTTTGAATTCTACACATTAAAAGTATATTTTGTGAACTGGGCAAGCCCCTTGAAAGATTTTATATTCCCAACAGCAATGGAATAGTCTTATTATTCCACATCCCCTCCAACACTTGAAGTTTTCTGTTTTTTTTTTAAAATAATAATCATGCTAGTGGATGTGGAATAATATCTCATTGTGGTTTTGATTTGCATTTCCCTAATAGCCAGTGATGTTGAACATATTTCATGTGCTTTTTAGTCATTTGTATATACTTCTTGGAGAATTGTCTATTCAAGCTTTTTGCCCATTTTTAAATTGGGCTGTTTGTCTTTTTATTGCAGAGTTGTAGGATTTTTTAAATATATATTTTTTGGATATTAAGTCCTTATCAGATATGTGGTATCCAAATATTTTCTCCCATTGAGTAGGTTGTCTTTTCACTTGACAAAGTCCTTTAATGCACAAAAGTTTTCAGTTTTGAGGAGGTCCCATTTAACTATTTGTTCTTTCATTGTTTGTGCTTTGGGTATAAAGTCTAGGAAACCATCGCCTAACACAAGATCCCCACATTTTCTTCTAGGAGCTTTATATTCCTGATTCTTATATTTAGGTCTTTGATCCATTTTGAGTTAATTTTTGTATATAGTATGAGATACAGGGGTCCTTTTTCATTCTTTTATATTTGCATATTCAGTAGTCCCAGCAGCATTTGTTGAAGAGACTATTCTTTTCTAATTGAATGGACTTGAAAGCCTTGTCAAAAATCAATTGTTCATAGATGTGAGAGCCTTTCTGAACTCTCAATTCAATTCCCGTAGTCAATATATCTATCATAGTTCCATGTTTTTTTAAAAATTTTAATCAGTTTTATTGCTACATATTAATTAAGGATACAATCTATCCAACATGTACAATCAATGGTATTTGGTATAATCACATAGTTCTGCATTCATCAATTTTTTTTAACAGTAGTTACCTTTGTTACAATTAAGGAAAGATTATTAAAGATTATCAATTCAATCACCATTATTTTCATTATTCCAATATAAATAGTAATAATAAACAAAAAAACCAGACAAACAAATAACCACTATAGCTTTGTAATATGTTTTAAAGTCACAAAATGTGAGTCTTTCAACTTTGTTATTCTTTTTCAAGAGGTTTTTGGCCTCTTACTCTTCCAAGTAAATTTGATAATTGTTTCTTCCATTTCTGCAAAGTAGGCTTTTGGAATTTTGATTGGGATTGCATTGTGTATGTAAATCATTTGGGGAAGAATTAACATTTTTAACACTATTTAGTCTTCCAATCCCTGAACATGGACTGTCCTTCCATTTATTCAGGTCTTCTTTGATTTCTTTCAGCAATACTTCGTAGTTTTCTGTGTACAAGGCCTTTACATCCTTGGTTAAATATATTCCCAGATACCTTGATTCTTTAGTTGCTACTATAAATGGATTCTTTTCCTTCTCAAATTGCTCTTTACTAGTATATATAAACAGTACTGATTTTTGTGTGTTGATTTTGTACACCACCACTTGCTGAATTTGTTTATTAGCTCTAATAGGTTTGTTATAGATTTTTTGCAATTTTCTGTATATAAGGATCATGTGATCTGCAAGTAATGAAAGTTTTGCTTCTTCCTTTCCAATTTGAATACCCTCTGTTTCTTTTTCTTGTCTAAATGCTCTGGCTAGAAATTCCAGTACAGTGTTGAATAACAGTGTTAAATACAAATGACAGTGAGCATCCTTGTCTTGTTCCAGATCTTAAAGGGAAAGCTTTCATTCTTTCACCATTAAGTATGATGTTAGCTGTAGGTTTTTCATATATGCCCTTTATCATGTTGAGGAAGTTTCCTTCTATTCCTATTTTTCCAAGTGTTGTTATCAAGAAATGAGACTGGATTTTGTCAAATGCCTGTTCTTTGTCAATGAAGATGATCACATGGTTTTCCCCCTTAATTTTGTTAATATGGTGCATTACATTAATTGATTTTCTTATGTTGAACCACCCTTGAACACCTGGGATATAAACCACTTGGTCATGGTATGTAATTCTTTGAATGTGCTGCTGGATTCGATTTGCAAGTATTTTATTAAGGATTTTTTCATCTATATTCATAACAGAAATTGGTCTGTAATTTTCTTTTCTTGTAGTATTTTGATATGGCTTTGGTATTAGGGTGTTATTTGCCTCATATAATGAGTTACATAGTATTCCCTATTGTTCAATATCTTGGAAGTTTTTTGAGCAGGATTGGTATTAATTTTTCTTGGAATGATTGATAGAATTCACCTGTGAAGCCATCTGGTTCTGGTCTTTTCTTTTTGGCAGGTTTTTGGTGACTGATTCAATCTCTTTACTCATGATTGGTCTGTTGAGGGCTTCTTTTTCTTCTAGGGTCAGTGTATGTTGTTCTTGTGTTACAAGGAACTTGTCCATTTCCTCTGGGTTGTCTTAATTGTTGGCATACAGTTGCTTATTGTATCTTCTTATGATCATTTTTATTTCTGTAGGGTCAGTAGTAATGTCCGCCCTCTTATTTCTGATTTTACTTATGTGTCTCTTTTTTTCTTTGTCACTCTAGCTATGGGTTTGCCAATTTTATTGATTTTTCAAAGAACCAACTTTTGGTTTCATTAATTCTCTCTATTGTTTTTATTCTCAACTTTATTAATTTCTGATCTAATCTTTTTTATTTCTTTCCTCCTGCTTGCTTTGAGATTAGTTTGTTGTTTCCTTTTCTTGTTCCTCCAGGCATGATGTAAGGTCTTTGATTTTAGCTCTTTCTTCTTTTTCTAATATAAGTGTTTAGGGCTATAAAATTTCCCCTCAGGGCTGCCTTCACTTCATCCAGTAAGTTTTGATATATTGTGTTCTTGTTTTCATTCATCTCAAAATATTTACTGATTTCCCTTAACAGATTGTTTAAGAGTCTGTTATTTAACTGCCATATATTTGTGGATTTTCCAGTTCTCCACCTGTTAAAGATTTCCAGCTTCATTCCATCATGGTCAGAGAAGATGCTTTGCATAATACTAATATTTGTAAATTTATTGAGACTTGTTTTGTGACCCACATGTGGTCCATCCTGGAGAATGATCCATGTGCACTTGAGAAGAATGTATATCTTGCTCCTTTGCCATGCAATGTTCTGTATATATCTGTTAGGTCTATTTCATTTATCTGTTTCCTTATTGATCTTCTGGCTAGATGTTCTATTTATTGATGGTGTGTTGAAGCCTCCAACTATTATTGCATAGATGTCTATTTCTCCCTTCAGTTTTGCCAGGGTTTGCCTCATGTATTTTGTGGAACCATGGTTAGGTGCATACTATTTATAATTGTTATTTCTTCTTGATGGATTGCCCCTTTTATTAATATATAGTTTCTTTCTTTGTCTCTTATAAAAGGCTTTTAATAGACTTAATATGTATTTTGTACGATATTACTATAGCTACCTAGGCTCTTTTTTTTTTTATTACACTTTGCATGGAATACCTTTTTCCAAACTTTCATCTTCAACCTATTTGTGTCTTTATCTCTAAGGTGAGTCTTTCGTAAAAAACATAGTTGGCTCATGCTTTTTTATCCATTCTTCCAATCTGTGTCTTTTGATTGAGGAGTGTGATGGTTAGGCTAATGTTTCAACTCAGCCAGGTAATGCTGCCTAGTTGTTTGATCAAGCAAGCACTGGGCTAATTGTAGTACAAGGGCATTTCACAGACTTTAACATCAGTGAGTTGATTGCATATATGGCTGATTACATCTGTAATAAACTGAGGAGATTGCCATCAGCAATGAGTGATGTCTCATCCAATCCATTGAAGGCCTTAAGAGGAGAAGTGATTTCAGCATTCAGAGAGAGAATTTCCATCTCTACTTCAGACAGACAGCATCTCCTGGGGAACTCATCCAGGAACTTTATTGGAGTCCCTGACTTGAAGCCTGCCCTAGAGAATTTGGACTTGTACATCTCCATGGTCACTTGAGACAATTTTATAAAATCTCATACTATTTACAGATATCTCTGTCAGTTCTGTTTCCCTAGAGAACCCTGACAAATACAAGGAGTTTAATCCATTAACATTGAATATTATTATTGTAAAGGCAGTAATTACCTCAGCTATTTTGTGTTTTCATTTTTATGTCATTTTCCCCTCTCTTTTACTTTATTTCAGTTTGCTTTTATGTAGAGCTGATCTTTTGTGATGTATCTGACTGATCCCTTTCTCATTTCTGTTTCTATAGTTTTTAAATACTTTTTTTGTGGTTACCATGGGGTTTATATTGCACAACCTACATCTATAACTTACTAATTTGAAAAGATACCAACTTAGCTTTAATAGTGTACATATTCTCTGACTCTTCATTTCTTCACACCACTCCAAATCACTCTTCCTGTCTTTTCCTTTCAACGTGCAGATCACCCTTTAGGAATTCTTGTAGGAAAGGCCTTTTTTTGACAAATACTCTGTTTCTGTTTATCTGTAAATATTTTAAACTCATCCTTGTTTTTAAAGGACAGTTTTGTTATATAAAAAATTGGGGGCTGTTAGCTTTTCTCTTTCAGTACCTTGTTTCCATAGTTTCTGATGAGAAATTGGCACTTATTATTATTGAGGATTCCTTGTATCACTTTTCTCCTGCTGTTTTCAAAGTTCTCTCTTTATCTGTGGCATTTGACATTTGGGTTAACATGTGTCTCAGAGTGGGTCTATTAGGATTTATTCTGTTTGGAGTACATTGTGCTTCTTGGACATATATATTTATGTCTTTCATAAAAGTTGGGAAATTTTTGGCCATTATTTCCTCAAATATTCTTTCTTCCCATATTTCCTTCTCTTCTCCTTCTGGGAAATCCATGATGCATAAGCTTGTGCACTTCATGCTGTCACTCAAATCCTCAAGACACTGCTCAAATTTTTCTATTCTTTATCTGTTCTTCTGACTGTATGGTTTTGATTGTCCTGTCTTCAAGTTCACTGATTCTTTCTTCTGCCTGTAAAAATCTGCTCTTGTATTCTGCTAGTGTATATTTTTTAGGCGGTACAGGGGATTGAACCCAAGACCTTGTACATGTGAAGCAGGCACTCAACCACTGAGCTATGACTGCTCCACTCTAGTGTATTTTTAATCCCTATTATTATGCTTTTCATCCACATAATTTCTGTTATCTTGCCTTTTATACTTTGAAATTCTTCTTTATACTCATTTTCTTCTTAATATCCTTTATCTCTTTATGCATATATATATTTCTTCATCTCTTTGAATTGATTTAGGAGATTTGTTTGAACTTCTTTGATTCATTGTTCCAATTTCTGTGTTTCCTCTTAAGTGTTCATTTGTTTCCTTGATTGAGCCTTATTTTCCGGTTTCTTAGTATGACTTGTAATTTTTTGCTGATGCCTAGGCATCTAATCATCTTGATGAGTTAACCCTGCAGGTCAGTTTCTCCCTCTTGTCTAGGGTTTTATTTTTTTTATTGGCTTTGTGCTAAGGTTCTTATTCAATGCTTAGTCTAACTTATCCTGGAAACTTAGAATAGCTGGAGTTTAATTGATCAAATTTTCTTAGTTCTTCTTCATCTGGTTCTTGCCTTGGATATGTGATACAATTTTTTGAAGAATGCAGTTTATTTTGTAATTGTTTCACTGACAGGAGAAAGCTTCTTTTCTTCTATTCCTTCTCTGGGAATCTTGGTCTGTTCTGTTGATTTTTGTACCAAATTTTCTCCCCAACTCCTATTATTTGCTTAAATTCTCTTTCCTCACTCAGTGTCCCATTTTCCTTATACTTTTTAATTGTGGGACCCTCCAGTCTTACAGCAGCTCAGTTTAACCCCCACATCTTTTTTTCTCTATGAGGCTTTTCTGCTTCTGCTTTCTTTCTCATTAAGGCACTCCACTCTGGGGAGCCAGATAGGGTCAATCTAGAAAGACAGGTCACTCCAGAAAAGTCTGTTTTGGGTTTAGGGAGTCCAACCAACAGTAACTGGCTTAAGTGAGTGTAGCAGTTGATCACCATTCTGCTGCACTTTCTTTCTTTTACCTCCCTTTGCTAGGGACCCTTTTGTATGCAGCACTCCTCAGCAGCTAGTGTTCCACTTGGGGTCACTGTGTACTAGTGTCCTTTTGCCTGGATATACATGGGGTTCTAACTCACTGCTGCGCATTCCTCTATAGTCTGTGTCCCTGGTGGTAGTGACTCAGGCCACTGCATGGAGAACCTCAAGTTGTGTGGAACTGAGTGAGGGGGAGGGGAGAGGACTAGCCAATCTGGGACAGACGTTTTCTACTTGATATTTGTCTCTTTTTCAATTTAGTATTTGTGGAGTCCTTTTGCAGAATCTACCATCTTCCAGAATTCTAAGAAAGTAGAATTTGTCCTTATACTCACTGAATCTCTAGAGAGGTTTTTCAAGGGATGTCTTATATCACCATGTTGATGTCACCCCTCACATAAATTTTGAGATGAAATTCATCCAAATTTGAGATGAAATTCAGTCCTCTTGACCAATTAGGCAATTTACAGTTGGCAAAAAGTGTGCTTGAGTCAATCTTCACCTAGCAAATTAGACTTCCTGTTTCTAAGTAAAAATGCTCCTCTTTAAAAAAAAAAAAAAAAAAAA
>JAQZBX010094614.1:0-12005 GCA_029593785.1 Cabassous unicinctus | reverse complement strand
CCTCACCAAAGTCTATTGCCATGTGTTGGGGCAAGATGGCTGCTGACATCTGCCAAGAGTCCAGGCTTCCTGGGTTCCTCTCTTCCCCGGAGCTTGTTTCTCTCTGGGCTCAGCTGCCCTGCTTTCTCCACAAGGCCAGCTGTAGACTTTCAGGTGACCAGCTCTCTCTCTCTCCCCAGGGCTCAGGTGTCTCTGGCTCAGCTGCTCTGTTCCTCTGTGTGCTTACTTCCCAGGGCTCCAGCCAAAAACTCCAACCTCCCTCCTCTGCAGTGCAGTTTCTCCGTGAGTCCCCTCACCAAGGGGGCGGGGACTCAGCATCCTACTGACGTGGCCCAATCAAAGCCTTAATCATTATTTAATCAAGTAAAATTAAAACCTCTGAATCCAATACACTCTAATACGCCCAGAGGAAAAGACCAGTTTATAAACATAAGCCAATATTTCTTTTTGGAATTCATCAATAATCTCAAACTGCTACATCTATGTTAACTCTTTTTTTTTAAAGCATTTATTTATTCATTTATTTACTTTTGATCCATTTTAACTCCCTTTCCCCACCCTGTTTGCTGTTTTGTGTCCATTCGCTGGGCAATTCTCTGTTTCTTGCCCTCTTCTTATCCTTCTTCTCCTGTCTTCACTGAGATTCGATCATGGGAACCTCCGATGTGGGAGAGAGGTGTCCTACCACCTGCGCCACCTCTGTTCCTGGTTTTTCAGTGCGTCTCGTCTTGACTCTCCCCTGTGTCACTCTCCTGTTACGTCATCATCTTGCTGCGTGGCTTGGCAGGGCCTGGTGGTCTGCACGCCTTCTATATATATATATTTTTATTTTACCAGGAGGTCCTGGAGATCGAACCCAGGTCCCTCCATATGGCAGACAGACGCCCAACCATTTGAGCCACATCCGCCCCTAATTCTTTTTTAATCTTCCAAGTTTTTGTGGAAGCATAAAAGCCATGGAAATGCCATATATAACTGTAAGGGTGAGAAGGCAATATGTTTCTATGGGGAACATAACTGTTTAACATCTGTAGGAGGAAGGAAGACATGTTTAGTATCAACCTCTGGAAGCTCGGGGTGACATCTCTGTGTGCTCCCGCTTTCTCCACTTCCCTTTGCCTCCACATTGTGGGTTCAGTTTCCAGAGGGGTTTATTTTCACCCCGTCCCCTAGTAAGGTGTTAAATAATCATCTAAAGCAAGACCATTCTCAGACGTCAGTTGCATTTTAAATAGGGCTCCCGGAACCCTGACTTCCTTCCAAGCAAAGAGTCCCTACCTGAGGCTATTGGGAGAGGTGATGGCAGATCCCTCTGGGGCAGCATCGTCTGTTGATGCCCCAGCAAGTCATAAGTTTGTCCTAAGTTTCCTTTGCCTTGGAGCACCAGTCACATCCCAAATTCTGTGCTAGCGATTGGGGATGCAGGGATGAGCAAAGCCAGACAAGTGGGCTCTCGGGGCTTTAGTGGTCTAGTTGGGGAGAGGATGGTAATAACATTACAACATAAATCGGCAGAGCTGTAACCATGATGAGACCCACTGAGGGGCAAGTGTGTTTTAAGCATGTCTAACAATACATTCAGAGCAGGGTTTTGGGAAGCTGGGAGCTGGGGGCCTCAGCTTTGCGCAGACAGGTGCAGAATGCGGTCTCGGGGTGACCCGTTCCATCCTGCCCCGCTGAGGTCCCATTTCTGGATCCCCACACCAGCCGTTCTTCCCGTTTCCTGGCCTTCCCAGCTTCTTTGCTTGTGGTTGGCTCCCCTTCCCAGCCCTTGTCTCATCCGGCAACTCCAGACTTCTGCCCCGCAGACCCCTTCTCCCCAGGAAGTGTTTGTTGGCGATCCCCGCATCTGCTTGTCGTGGGCATCTTTCAACTGTTTACTTTGAAGCCGTCTTGGTGGTGGTGCAGTCAGGTCTTTTGAGTCTCCACTGTCCGTGCTGTATTCCGATGCTACGGGGACGCCCGCTCCCTCCCACAGTAAGCGCCTTCTCACCTACGTAAAGGTGAAAATTCATAGGTAGGAAGGAGCTCCGTCCCATCTCCTTTCAAGGTTTTGAGGCAGTGGAAACGAGGAGCGTCTGTTTCATGTATAGGAAGGGGTAAGTGCGAACTGGAACGGGAAAGGAGACGTGCCAGTCCACTTGGCACGTTCTTTCAAGGAGCAGAGCGTGCCGGGGACATGGCAGCCACAGTCTTTGCAGTTTCTCTAACCTCACCGTTTACTAAAAGCCAGAGATTTTCCAGTTTTGCTCGTGATGTCAGAGACACAGGTGTTGGTGGTGAGAGGCGGGAAGGTGCATGCCATTCGGTTGGCAGGCCACGTTGGGCGTCAGAGGCTTTCGTCCCACAGCCCAGGGTGCTGCCCACGTTCTTTCCATCTGCCTCCACAGGCCCAGCAGGGTGGGCTCACGGAGTCCCTCCCAGCTCACCCTGCCTCCCTGGCCCAGTTCTCAGAGCTCATGGCAGTGGGGCGAAAGCTGTGGTTTGGGTGGGCAGAGCACAGGCATTCGCTACTGACTGGAACCAGATGACCGCAGCTTGTGTCAGGGACTGGGATATATAGCCTACCAACTTTACGGCTCTGAGGTCCTGAATTTAACATCTGTGATGGAGATGGTGTTTTGAAAATATTGAAAGCAATGCAGTTTTCCCCTCTGTCTCCTGTAAATCATGTTCTGCCATCCCATTGTGCACTTATGGCCCTAGAGAAAGGAGAAGAGCGAATCCTGCTTTGGGAAGGAGGAAATATGCCCCCGCCCCGTGAAGGGGTGTGCTCTGTGTAGATTGTAGAAGGAAGCGGGGAAGCTCAGAGGCTGACTTGTGGCCTGGCTGAAGTCTCAGAGAGGGAAGAAGGCTAGGGAGGGCAGAGCCCAAAGCAGAGGACGCCGCCTCAGGACGGGCAGCCTCCCAGCCCCTGCCATGCTTCAGCTAACACAGCTGTGACAGTTGATTTCGTGTGTCCATCTGGCTGACCCGTGGTGTCCCGTTGCCTGCTCAGCAAGCACTGGGCTGATGGCTCCTGTGAGGGCATTTTGTTGATTTAAATCCTGAGTTGATCGCATCTACAATCAACGGAGGAGATTGCCCTCGGCAGTGAGAGGCGTCTCTGCCAGTCGGTCGGAGGTCTTGGAGTGAGGCCCTCTGACTAGACCTCAGCCAGCTTCTCCGGGGGAGTGCATCGAAACCTTCCTCGGCGTTCGCCGCTTGGGCCTGCCCTGTGGAATTCGGGCTTGCTGGTCCCCAGGTTGGGATGCAGAGCCTATTCCTGTAAAAATCTCATAATAGTTACGTACACTTGTATTCTGTTGGCTCTGTTTCCCTGGAGACCTCAGGTGCCTATTAGCCTAATGCTGTGGTCTGCGCACTTTGGCTTCTTTGTGTAAGGAAGCTGGAGCCGTGCTGGGCTGAGTGGTACCTGGCTGCAGCCCTGAGCGGCTGCTTGGGTCCCCTGGATCAACTTGGGTGTGGACCTCAGCCCAAAAGGACTTCTAGGAAGGGAAGGGAGCACACAGAAGAGCAAATAGTATCTCTGTGGAGCGAAGAGCTACTACACAGTGAAAACCATTAGACAAAAAACAGAAAAATAAAAGAGCATAAAGGAAGTGAAATAGAAGAGATTCCTGAAAGTACGCTAATTAGGTAGATTTGTTACTTCTCCATGGGAAATTGAAAAATACTTAGTAGTTTAGAAAGTGACATGGCGCGTCGTAGATGACTTGGAATGCAGGTTATTAAAGCTCAGCACCTGAGCTAAATGGCAGTACTCACAGTGCACATGACATTAAAATGTTTAAGTGATAATTTAGACAAGCATTTTCACCTAAAACTCATTTTCTCCCCAAAGGGGTTGTAATGTTGTGTTTTACGTTCACCACTCTCGTGAGTGATGGGTGCGTGTGGGTGTCGGGTGTCAGCGCTGGGCTCTTTGGGCACGTGTGCCTGAGGTGGGGGAGACCCTCGCCTCCCGAATCCAGAGGAGAGACAGGACCACTTGCCCTGAGCACAGGGAGACCGGAACTGCAGCATCCCTGTCTTCCGTGGTCCTGTGCTGTTTTTAAACCATTTTAGTGCAAAGTCAGACACAGCTTCAACTGCAGAACGCGTTCGCACGTCCACTTTCTCAGGCCAGCGTGCTCTCTGGGGTATGGCCTCCGCCAGTGTCTGAGGCTGGCCCGGGGAATGAGCTTTTCAGGAGCCCAATAAAAGGGCAGGCCCAGTCGTTACTGTCTGGGCAGGAAAGAAAGAACAGCGGTTCCTCTTCTTCAGATTATTTTCTGTTAACTTGAGCATTTCTGTGCTAAAATCAAAGCCATTACCACTGAGGAGAATCTTAGGGGTCACCCAGCATGACCCATTATTTTATGCCTTGAGGGAGGTCAGTGGGGCCCAAAGTCCCACGTGGTGGCCGAGGCAGGACCAGAACCGAGACCTCCTATGGCTGCTCTAGGGCTGTGAGTTACTAGCTAGAATCAGAGGATGCTTGGCAGGCGTCTACACAGACGGACAGGAGGAGATGACAGTTCCTGGACGTGGAGGGACTGAAAGAACCGAGTCTGTTGGGTGATTTATACAGCTTGTTGATGTGCTTCCACATTTGCTCCTCCCAGGCCCCTCCACGCTGGCGCCTGAGCATGAGTGACAGAGGGCCGGGGCCTGGGCCACGCACTCTCGTCCCTCCTCTGCCTCCTTTGGCCTCTGTGGCATCTTCTCTCCTCCCGTGGCTGGGCACCTGGTAGCGTCCGCTACTGAAGACTGGTGTAGCTCCCCGGGCTCCCTCCCCGCATCTCCCTGAGGTCTAACCCCTGCTCCCTGCCTGCACTGTCCTTACCTTGCTGCAGGAAGACATCCTCCCTGCTGGCAGAGCCCCTGGCCCCCTAACCAGCCCCTCTGCAGCTCCCCACAGGCATCCTGGAGCCTCTGTGCCCTTCAGGCCTCGTGGGAGACTAAGGGCCTAGAGGATTGAGCTCAGGTTCCCACCTGCCCACCGCACTGTGGAGGCTTCCAGTTGATTGTTACGTTAGTCGGGTCTCCAGAGAAACAGAACTGACAATAAATATTAGGAGATTTATTATAGGATTGGCTCATGCAACATGGGATTGGCAAGTCTGAATTCTGTAGGACAGACCACAAGTTGGAAACTCAATGAAGATGATAGTGAATTTCCCAGAAGAAGCCACAAATTGAAACCTCAGATGAAGGTGACATTGAATTCCCTAGGAGAAGCTGGGTGGCTGAAGTAGAAATAGGAAGTTTTCTTTCTGGCTGCTGAAAGTTCTCACTTTAAGGCCTCCAACTGTTTGGATGAGGAGACTCCTCTTATTGCTGACGGCAGTCTCCTGTTGATTGTAGATGCAATCGACTGACTAGTGGTTTAGATCCACAAAATACCCTTTCATAACCATCAGGCAAGTGCTTGCTTGACCAAACAACTGGACACCGTACCCAGCCAAGTTTGCTGTCACTAGGGGGCTGAGTATTTCTCTTAGTAAGGTGTTTTTTTGAATGGAGGATGCTCTGAAACCCCTGCATGGTGGTGTCATGCAACCAAACCAGATTTTCAGGACAATGTTGGATTTAGAAAAGGCCTCTGGGAGTAACCCTGTGGGTGGTGGGCAGCACGCAGTAGGCCACAATAGTTCCCCGTGTGTCCCAAAGCTCATAAAGCAACCAAGTCTGTAGAAATTATCTGGCCAAATTATTTCACTTTACTTCTGAACTTTGCCGATGGCCTCCAGGCCATCCTTACCCAGGGCCAGGCAAAGGATGGAAACCAGATGAGAAATCTCTGCAGAAAGGTGATGATGTTGGCTCCATATCGGAACAATCACTGCACTGTAGTAGGAAATGAGATCTCTTCTGGGGTCCCAGAAACATTGCCTGTAATTTTTCATGGAGTGTTTCTATCACAAAATTTTTTTAGGAGAACCACTAGAATTTCCTTCTCTCCCTTCCTCTCTCTCTCCATCACTGGTGAAGTCAAGGGTCAGGCTAAGGGTGAGCCAGAGACGGAGGGAACACAAATCTGATCCTAACTGGTAGGGACGTTCTGGTCCTTTTGCCTGACTCTCTGAGTTCCCATTTATACGGAACAGTTTCATTTAAAGGAATCTATACTCTCCTGTGAATACCTTCTGAGAGAAACCTAACAAGCATCTTCAGCTACAAAGTTAGCTTCCTAATTAAACCTAAAGAATTGGTTTAAATTCTTTACTTAAACCGAAAAAGTGAAGAGTAGTGAAACCAAGAATTCGACCTTATCTTTAATCGAATAAACAATCTTAGAGCCCCATGCAGATTTTTCTTGAGCTCTAGGATGGCTATAATGGTTATAAACCATTAATCATTGAAACTAAGGAAAATTTTAAATATATTTCTGCAGTTGGACAGAGAACATATTCTTTGTAAGATATTCTTAGAATTAGGTGATCTCTAAAACTCTGAAACTTTTTACTCAAAAATACTATTCTGTACAGGAACACCACTTAACTCTTAGGTGTATGTGCACATACACGTGTTTATATATATAAGCAATATAATAAAAGTATACCATTTGATGAGGGAGATAATGTATGAAATGAAGTAGAAAAAGTAGACTTAGTTTCACGGCTGTCAGAGGCCTTACCAGAATGAATTATTAGGCCCTTTCTTGGGAGGTGGACAGATGCCTCTCTAATGAAGACGAGCTAGCAGAGCCATGTCCTAATATCCATCCCTACGAGAGAGACGCTCAGGACACAGTGCAGCCTGTTGTCTTTTTACTACAGGAGGAAAACCAGAATTTGTAAACGTGATACCGATTCTTTTAGAAGTCTAGATTCCTTGGACTGTGTTTGGATTGTTTTTATGCAGAGAAGAGACAAGAACTGAAAGTGTTTTCAGATACTTCACATTTTTTCCCTGGTCACGTGTTTCTTCCCTAACTCTTTAATCCAGAATTCCAAAGCACTGCAGTGGAGGCTGGTGCACGTCTGTGTGGTCAGCGACGTCAGCCCTGTCTGCTTCGTGTGGTCGTCTGAGAACTCTCATCCCTACAGCGTGGTCTCTACGGTCCCAGTGGGTAAACGAAACCCGTGAGGTCTGGCCGTAATCAGGAATCATTGCCGGAGTCGGGTGGCCTCCGAGCTGTGCACTGGGCCCCGAGGGACACAGGAGGAGCCCTGGTTTCTGTGTTTGAAGAGCTTTTCATCCGGTTCAGAGTGGCATTCAGATGGCGTGCTGCGACGCAGCTTCGTAACCAAAGGCCCTTTCAGCAAACGAGAGAAATGAGCGTTGAAGGGGTGCAGGGGGACAGGCGGGGTGTTGAAAGGCAGGGCCTGGTGGCAGAGGGGCAGCTGACCAGGAGCAAGCTGGGATCAAGGCGCGCGCGAAATCCACAGAGCTGTTTACGTCCGAGGGCTGGCAGCAGGGCGCGTGGCCGGTCAGCCTGCGATCCAGAGGATGGAGAAGCTGTCGTAGACGCTGCGATGGGGACCCAGCAGGGCAGGAGGAAGCCCTGGGCAGGGAGTCCATGAAGGGCAAGACGTGGGGAAGTTAGAGCCGTCGGTGTGAGGGAGCCGCACGCTGGCCAGGCAGTGACTGAAAACAGGAGCACAGTATAGCGTTACTTTTGGAGAAAATTGGATATTAAGGACAAATTGGGAAAAAAATAAAGCGTAAAGAAAGTACTTGTGAAGCTGTTAGACTTGTCGTGTTGGGGTCAGTCTGAGCATGTTAAATTAGGAGGAAGCACTGCAGTAAGGTCTGAGGGAGAGCCGGTAGGTTGATTTTAAAATGTTTAATTTTCTGTGGATTTATAATTCGTACAATTTATTTACATAACAGAGTACAAATACCATTTAAGAGCCCTTTTACATGGTGAGTGTTGTACGGTTTGGGGTCACTTTACAGGCTTTCACCCAGTAGGTGGCGTTGACTAGGTGCTAGATGACAATTCTGGGGTCTTGTGGAGTCATAACCTGTAGTTTTCTCAGACATTTTCTTTTGCTTTGGGCACAAAGCTCTGCTGTAATTATTTGTGAACAATTTTTTTTATGACTCATGTTAGTGAAACTATGGTACATTAACATTTAAAAGAATAATGTTTTTCCAACATAATAGGCTCCCTTCTTCCCACGTCAGGGATATTTTCTGCTTTGTAGAAAGAAACTACTCCTTTCTAAAATATTGGCTTTTACGTTGAGCTGGTACTAAACTTCTCTGGAAAAGAATAAAAAAGAACCCTTATACTCATCAAACAATCCACCTTGATTGCTAACTACAGGGAAAGCTGGCTTCATCATTTTCTTATGCATGTTTCTAGATCAGTCCGTAACTGAGAAGTAAGTGATACTGGGAAAACAGAACTGGTTTGGATCATGTTGGGTGTATTGGGTGTAGAGAATGGTTACATTAAATTGCTGCCTCGCAGAGTAAGGAAATCCATTCTCATTTCCTACTGGAAAACAAAACATGGCCACAACGACTTGGTTTTAAAGTGTGTTTTGACTTGCCAAGGAACGTTAAGCTTCTGTAAGCTGTTCACCTCATTACTGAAAATTGGGCTTTACCAATAATCATATTATTTTCCTAAATTTTTATTTCCCTCGAGTATCTGTGATAATGCCGTATCTTCCGCTCAAGTCATTTATTTTGGTAGACCGAGAAATATGTCCACCTTACAGCTTCAACAATTCTTTTGACTGGAAGAGTGTGTTTCCCTCTTGAGTCTGCGGCTCCCGGCCAGTTCTGTAGAATGTCTGTCCCACCAGCACCCCAGGTCCCTTACGTGCCCGTGTTCCCTGTGCCAAGCCCCCCTTCTTCCCGTGGAATACGGCGACCGGCAGCGCTGGCCTTTTGCCTCCAGTCGCCTGCCGGACGCTGGGTCTGCCCTGCGTCCAGGTCTGCTTTGGTCTCCTCTGTTCTCACCACCTCTGTCTCTTTGGCTTCTTGCCTGCTTCCTCCTAGAGAGGAAGTGAGACCTGTATTAGCGCGAGGGCATGGCATTGGCTGCAGAGGGAATCGCGGCAGCGTGGGCTCGGGGAGCTAGTCCCTGGCCGGACGTATTGCAGTGGGATGCTGGCCACGGAGGCCCCCACTCCACCCCTGGTCTCATCCTTGGCTCCCACAGGCCTCCCTCGGGGCTGCCTGACCCCTGCCTCCCCGCTTCCTTCCCTGCACTTGCGTCTTCCTCAGCGCCCCAGCTTTCTTCCTATCCTTGCTGGACCCCAAACCTCAGATCCTTCCAGAGACTGGACATCAGCTGTCTGTCCGGCTCTGCTCCCAGGAAGCCTCAGCTCGCTTAGTTCCATTTTGGGTATTGCTTTCTTTAGGGTTCTTGTTGCTTTTTACAATGAGCATCCAGTCTTTTTCCCAGAGCCCCCCACCCCTTCTTTTTCTTGCTCACACACTTGGGCTTCTCTATAATTTTTCAGGGCAAAAGCCAGTCCTAAGATTGGAAAAAGGTAGGCGCGACGGGTCAGTGTAGACAGAAGGCCACTGTCACTGCCGAGGGCGTATTTTGTTGGCTCTGCCACGGGCCTCTTCTGACCCTGGACGTCCCGAGTGGCTTCAGGGGTTCTGGACAGCCAACCCTGCCTTGTCGTCCCCTTCCAGACCTGCCCGGAGCGGACCGCTCTTGTTGGCCAGCCATGCCCTACGACCCCAGCTTGGCCGCGGCCCTTATGATCTGTATCCCAGACGGATGAGGGTCACTCAGTGAAAATTGAAGTGATTGAATTGGGGCTAGTTGTGAATTTTGACAGTGCTTTTTATGGGGTATCGGAGAGGACCTTTCTCGGAATGTTAAAAGAAGGACCACTGGATTTTTACTGGAATGTGCAGGCCGGTGGGATTGTTGCCACGTGTTTATGACGATTTCTGTTTTCCCTCACAGCCAAGCCAAGTATGAGGCATGGAGGTGGCATTTTTCTTGTTCTGCCATTTCCCCTGCTTGCTTCTATCTGCAAGATCCACCTAGAAGTCAGGGCCCAGGGCTTCCCACGTGCTTGTGAGAGCTCAGCAAGGTGATCTTGTCTTTGTCTTCCCTTGCTTCTAGAAGATCAGTCGAGGGAGTGATCAGCCAACAGCGGACCTTGCTGGTGGTGCTCCCGCGAGCCAGTCCAGAGCTGGGGGCCCTGTGAGCAGCCTCCCCAAGGTCCCCTTCCATAGGCGCGATTGCTCTCATCTTGCAAATGGGGAAGCTACTGCTCAGAGAGGTTATGCAAACTGCCAGGGTCACACAGCTGGGCAGAGCCCAGGCTGGGACTTGGCTTGAAGCCTTTCTGACTCCAAACCAGTGCTGTTCCTCACCCAGCCGGCGTCCCAGTGTGGCATGACTGTAGACAGCATCTCTGTGCTCTCTGTGCCAGGTCGTCCTAGGGTTGGACTTCTCCAAGTCCCCTTCGTTAGGTAGCAGCTTTACAGTGGTTTCCTTAAATTGTAATTTCGGATAAACATTTTATTGCATTATTTTATTTTTTGGTAATTTTGACACTCAGCTTGATTTTTATTATTGGAAGTGTTTAAATTATGCAATATTTTTTGTTTGCATGTCAATGAGTTTAACCAGTTTAGCTATTATTTTGACATCTGCTGTTTTGTTGGCTTTATGCATCTTTATTTGTACTGTATAAATGCCTCATGTTTTCCGAGCATACTGATTTTTATATTCTAATTTTCTTTTCCATATAGGTTCATATTTCACACGTGATTTTTAACTTTTTATTTCTACCTTTATCCTGTTGTTCAGACTATTGACCTTTTAATTTATTATACACCCAACAAAGGAAGCGTAAATTATTCGCATTTCAAAACCATTTTTAAGAGTAGATCTGATCCCAGGAAGCATCTGGTTACATTAGAAATTTAATCTGCAACGTAACTGTATTGAATTTGGCGAGGAGCTGGTTCTACCCTTGAACAGCAGTGCTCGCAGTGTTCTGGAAAACCGGTTGCTAGCTCTGAATTCTCCAGGAGTTAACTTGACGCTAACGACGTTCTCCTGCCTCCACCCACCACCTTGCTTGCAGTCCAAGGTGTGCCTGAGAGGCGCTCACCTGGCCCACACCTGGTGCTGAGAGAGGCAGGGGCAGGCATCTGCACGCATCTGCACAAGGCCCCAGATGGCCCATGTGCGCCACGTCATTCTGCACCTGCTGCCTCTAAGGAGGGTTCAAGAGCACTCCCAGGAGGAGCCCTTAGAGGAGAGTTGCCAGCATGGTTGGGAAGAAAGCCTAAAAGGAGAGGCCTAGGAGAGAGGGGTGCCTTACAGAGGGGCAGGGCAGGGGCAGGCTGGGATGTGCTGGGTGCAGCCGGAACGGACAGATGGACGGGACCCCAGAGAGATCCAGAAGAGGGATGGCTGTGGGGAGGGCCTGGCATGGCCATGGAGCTCGACCTTCACCACCAGCGCGTTTGCAGGCATGATCCCTGGCGGGGCAGTGACTTGCTGAAAATGATGTCACAGGAAGATTGATCAGGCAGCAAAGTGGAAGTCAGGAGCCAAGTTAGGAGGTGTTTGCTGCCATGAAAGTGTGTGGCAGTCAAGGGCATGGAAAGGAAGGAAGGGAGACCGGTGATGGAGACGCTTTATCAGGAGTGATTGTGGAAGGGGAGGAGGTGGCAGGTCTCGGAATTTCAGTGGGAGGAACCTGCCAGAGTGGGGCCAGGCGTGCAGTTGGTGTGTCTGGATGCGTGTCCATGCGGCAAGCACGTGGCTTTACCTTAGCTCTTGTGTTCTTTTGGTTGGATTGGGGCTGATCTAATGGAGAGGGGGTCCTGTTCCCTCCCCATCCTGGTCACTCCTTGGCCACGGGGACAGCTGGACGCTGAATATGACCAGCCAGGTCCTGGGATCACTGTGGTCCGAGATGGCGAGGCCGGGGCCTCTGCCCCCAGGTAGAGGGAGACGGCCAGCCCACCATCCCCTTCCCACAACCGTCAGTGTTTGAAGCGACTGGCTGAGAGTGAGCATGCAAGTTGGTCTAGAGAATTTGGGGATAACTGAAGGGGAAATGACTTCCATATAG
>JAQZBX010094613.1:0-12011 GCA_029593785.1 Cabassous unicinctus | reverse complement strand
CAGTCCTCTCTTCACAGAGAGCACAGGATCCCCACTGGGGGGCACTCCCTAGGTTAGTTAATCATTAGACTCAGGCATTCCCTACATCTATGTGTGTGAGGTCAGGAAACCCAGAAAGGAGCTGTTAGGTTACAGCAATTAATTCCTAAATGCTCCACTTAATAGATTCTGAAAACCTAGTGTATTTTTTTTAATGCCCCTAGGATTTCTCCACCCCAGAATCTATGTCCAGACAGGCAATAGGTGATAGCAGCTTTTTTTTTTTTTTGAGGTACCAGGGCTGAAGATTGAACCCTAGACCTCGTATGTGGGAAGCCGGCGCTCAACCATTGAGCTACATCGGCTCCCCTGAGTTGTTTTTTTCATTTGTTTGCTTGTTGTTTTTTTGTTTGTTTTTAGGAGGCACCGGGGACCGAACCGGGACCTCCCAAATGGGAAGCAGACTCTCAACTGCTTGAGCCACATCTGCTCCCAAAGCAGCTCTTTCTTTCTTTTTTTTTTTAACTCTCAAGTTTTAGGAACAGGAGGGACGAAGATGCCTGTGGTTGTCAATGCGTCTTCATTAGGAAGGAAGGAAGGAATCTTCTCATGGCCTCACCAGTCTCCTTCTCATTGTGTACCCTCTCAAAATAGGCTGAGAGCCCATATGGGACATTTCTACCTTGCCAACTGAAGGACCAGGCTGAGGACAAGACTTCAGCTCTAATTAAAGATAAACTCTACAAAAACAGTCCAAACTTGGGACTTAGTACAGTTGTAAAACTCGACTTGAGGTTGACCCACTGTTTAAAACCTCAAAAGCTTAAAGATTGACAGGGAGCTTATTGAGTTCCCATTCAGCAATACTGCAGATGTGAAGAACTGCCCCTGGGCCTTCTTATTTTGTCACAGGAAACAAGTGATTTCATTTTCAAGCTATCATAGATTGGCGGAGTAGAAGTTTGGTTTTTGTTGTTTCTAAGTTGACTTCTTAAAGAGGTGATGTAGGTGGTGAATGAAAGAGGAGAAATACCTCCAAGTTAAGGATAATGGTTCAAAATTGCTATTGTTATGAGGGCTGATAAAATAACATTTTTACTATGTCATTTTAAAAGTTTCTAAAAGAATCTATAAAATAGATAAAATAAAATACTAATTATTTACGTTACGCTTGGTAGAAGGACCAAAGAGGAAAATATCTTTCAGTTGGTCGTGATGGAGACAATACGACACGCTATCTTGCAGGGAGAAGCAGGTTTGGAGTCTTCTGGAAGCATGTATGTGATACCTAGTTTAATCTAGAACACGGAGTCCTACCTCAGAGATGATGCATAATAGTATTTGGTGATTATTCTCCACATATCAAGGCACTTTGCACTCACAACTGAAAATAAGAATGTTTGCCAAAAGAGTTGAAAGGGAAAGAAATTTCCATGTTGCTCTGTTTTCAAGGTTTTAATGTAACCATCTATATCAGGATGCTTTGTAATATAAATAAAGAAAAGACAACTAAAAGTGACCTAAGCACTAAGGAATGCTAATGTATCTCACATAACATGATATTTGAAAGTTGGGTAGTTCCAGACTTAATTTAGTGTCTAAGTGATATCCTCAAGGCTCCAGTTTTTCTTGATCTTTCTTCCATAACAAGGTAGCTTGTCTTTTAGCTGAATTTCCTCAGCTGAGATAGCTGCCATTGTCACAAACCTCAGATGGAGACAGCAACATCCAGAGGCAGCAAAGAGTTTGTTTCCTCTTGCGTGTCTCTTGTTAACAGTAAGGTACACTTTCCCTGCGCTCCCAGCATACCTCACCTCCCACTGGATACGGGTAGGGGTGGTGGTTTAGTAGGCAACAAAGTGTTGGTCATAAAATCCAAGTTTGGCACACTGAGTGCAGATAGGCTTTCCTAGGAGAGAGCTGTCCTCTGGTGTGCTTATCTTGATTATATGCAATATTTTGGCCTCACCTTTTTCCCACTTTCGCAAAAAGGTGAGCAATTTCTTTCTGAAAATAAAAACCAGGGAGATCATCTATTTTGACAGAACATGGGTGTGTCTCAACTGGGGGCAGTATCAGAGCTTCTCAGATGTGTATTGCTCTTGATAATTCTCTTGAAATTTTTTTACTTCTTGTAAGGAGAGCTCCATGTTTTAGAGATCTGGAGAATATACCTACTATATCTTTTCCTTCTTAAGTTACCAAAGGATACATGTAGGAATCAGAGATCTATCTCTCTATGCCCTGGCCTCTCTCAGAAGGAAAACGAAGGACACTCAAGAAGTTTATCAAAGACTATGGGTACGTTGAGAAGAGGTTTAAAACTCCATTCCATTACCTTCAGGTGGGTCACTCCCTAAAGGCAGGGAAGTACGCAGCCTTCTATAGAATCTGGAGAAGTGGCTACACTTTCCTTAGGTGACTTATTGCAGATCCATCCAAACTATTTGCTAATGTAAACCCTCATGCTGCAACCATGCCAGGGTCCCCTTGCTTTGATTGCAAAGGGAAAATGTGGGAGGGGGAGGGGTGGGGCATATGTAATATTTTTAATGTAATATTTGTGTAGTCTAAAGCTTCTTTAAAAAAAAAAATTTTTTTTAAAGGGCAATGTCGGGTGATTTCCAATGCTTTGTAATGGTCTCTGTTCTTGAAAAATGACTAAGAAAAGCAAAAAGAAAAGTTACTCTGAGAAGATCCAAAAGGAGAGGAGGCAGGGTAGGAGAGAACAAACCTCAATTGACTTGGATAATTCAGAATCAGAAAAAAGAGATAAGTAAGCAGAGGAAAACTTTAGAAGCAACAGAAAAAGTCTGCTTCTCTGTCTTATTTTAAAATATGGCAATATTATCTGTGATTCTTGGGATAGTAGTTGAATGGTTAAAGAGTGGGGAGCAGGTGTAGCTCAGTGGTTGAGCGCCTGCTTCCCACATACAAGGTCCTGGGTTCAATCCCCTGTGCCTCCCTAAGGGGGAAAAAAAAAAAAAAAAAAGAAAGACATAAGCTGCTTTATTTTCTAGGTTACGATTTTAAAGAAAACATTCTGATACTCGGTCCTCATGTGATGATTACATTAAAGCCATTTAATTTTCTGCATTTTTTTTCACCCTGGATTCCCTTATTTCCCACTGTTTTATTTTTAAAGACTTTGTGCAAAACGAAATGACCAGAGAAGAGCTATTTTTTTTTTTTCAAAGGGTTTGAAGTTTGTTTGCTTAACAAAGTGTTTGCAGTCATAATTAGGTTGCATATTAAAGTTCAAAACCAACTCATGTTGGAAGTGACTGAAAATTGTTACCATCTGATGGCTTTGTGGGCAGAGCTTTCGCAAATGACACTGCACGCACTGAGGAATAAAGGGCCCGTTTCTGGGCATCGTCCCGGGAGACTTCGGGGCCTAGGCTTCACTCAGACTGTACATTCCTCAGGGGTTTAAAATCTAACTGTCACAATGTTAGTGCCTTGCTCTGCCGGAGTCATACCAATGTGATCAGTATTTTTACTACTGTCTTCCTTTTAGAGCTCTCACTTCTTATCTCAAGTCCACTCATCTATCTGTGGAACCATAGAAGCCATGATGAATTGTAGTTCTTGGGCCCAGTTCTGTAACTCCCAGAATGGGAAATCCATTTCAAAGCCAGGTTTTCATTAAGAAAGTGGGGGTGGGGGTGGGGGTGGGGGTGGGGCGTGGAGAGAGAGAGGAGAGTCTGGTTAGGGTGTCTGAGATGAGTCAGCTCCTCTCTGTTGTGTTGAAAAGCAAACTGTCTTTAATTTGAACAGTGCTCCACTTCCATCTTCATTGGCATATGAAGCCTATTTGGGAACAGAAAGAGAAGTTTTATATGGCACATTTCAAACATCTTGCCTCAGGCAGGAACCTCATTGTTTCAGAAAAGGGAAATCTCTTCACTGGCCTCCACACCTATTTAGAAAGGAATGGAACAGTGGAAGCTTGTTTGTTCTGATGATAAGCACAAGGCAAGAATTAAGGCTGATTAAACTCGGTGATGGGCCATAATTATGCATGCGTTAGCACAGAGGACCTTGGTTTCAGGAGCCACCATGGGCTTTGGGTTTGCTGGATGCCATCTGATACATAGGTTCAGTCTAAGTCTGGAAACTCTGGGTCATATCAAATAAGGAGAATGGATTTTTTCTTTCTTTCTTTAAGTAACCTCCATATTAGAAGCATAATTTCCCTTGGGTCAATTTGAAGATAAATTTTGGTTATTAACTCATTTTGTGTTCCTAAGTATTGATGCTTTGCTCCCTGTTTCCCATTTCAGGTTAAGCTGCCAGATAAGAAATGCTTGCTAGTATAGCCATTCTGCTTAATAAAATAAACAAAAAAAGTATGGTCAGAATTTGGAAGAAAGCCAACATAATGACAAAAGAGGCAACTAAGTCTTTGGTTTTATGATTCAAAACAGAGAACAACTTTAAAACAAAAAAAAGAAGGAACCATAAAATATAGGCTTGACTTTACAATGAGCAGAAAAGTTTTTTGGTGGGAGGAAGGCTGGATGTGCAGAGGGAGGACAAAGCTAAACAGATTTATTTTTAAAACTTTTTAAAAAGCTAGTTTTTGAAGATTTATTTGAACTCCACATCAAAACCAGGTGCTTTCAGCTCTCCTTAGCAAATGAATGTTGTCCTCCATTCTTTTATGCCCAACAAAAGCAATGATTGGAAAACAGCAACAAGGAGACATTACTCACCATGACACTCTGTCTGTGGATAGACCACACAATCAAGGTAGCAGATGCATCATTTTAGTCTCAGCGTTATTCCGTGGTCTCTTAGAATAGAATCAATTTGGACCAAGATACTAGAGTGAGCACTAGTTTTACAAAGCGATGTTTAGATGTTCATGAACATCTAAAAACCATTTGGATCTAGTGCAGAAATAACAAATAACACAGCCACAAGGAGAATCCCAAATTCAACATTTGTGCTGAGATATTGTCCCTTAATTAGTGAAGGTTAAAAATGACAAGTGGGGATTGGCCATTTTCTAAAGCAGATTTAATAACTTTGCTTAAAAATTTGCAACTTTTGAGAATTTATTGCTTTTTTATATACTTCCGTTACATGGCTCTTACTTGAAAAATATGCAGTGTATTACATAGAAGACAAAAAAAAAGAGTTTCGAATTTTCAAAATGAATGGTCATAAGAGGTAATCTACAAAAAGATTAATACATTAGTTTGCCAGGCTCCACAGAATGGACATAAGGATCAGCTGTTGCCTTTGGGAATAGGCATGTTGCCTGAGGTCCATG
Organism: Cabassous unicinctus; assembly: GCA_029593785.1. NCBI lineage: Eukaryota > Metazoa > Chordata > Mammalia > Cingulata > Chlamyphoridae > Cabassous > Cabassous unicinctus. Next base: position 6,751 of record JAQZBX010094613.1, on the reverse strand, counting down.
AAAAGTTAGCCTATTGAAATCTCAGATGTGTGTATATTCAGTTTTTACAGTTACCCACCATTCCGCTGCTGATAAATTCTTGCAACAAAAAAAGAATGTTAGAATTAAGATACCAAAACAAGCTTCCTGTTGAATCTTGTTGCTTGTTCGGAAGGACTGAAAGGGGAATGAGTGACATGGGCAGATGAGTCCCAGGGAGGTATGCAAACCCAACTAAGCCTGCAAAATTCCAGCCATGAATGACTACTACCCAGCAATAAAGTGATCAATGAAATAACCCAAGTGAAAAAACATCTGTAACCAATTGATTGAATGAGCTGAACGTGGTAGGGTGCAAGCAAAAAACAAAACATTTTCCTCACACTTAATTTTCAAATCTGTTCTGGTAGATATCCTTTCCATCCTCTAAATAATACCTTTGGAATATCCCTCACCAGTTCAAGGCACTTTCAGACCAGGCCAATGACTAGCTTGAACAGTGCCTACCATAGAGTTAAACCAGTGACTAATGGCTAGCGTGCATTCTAATTATCAGTGCCTGTGCCCATCCTAGTTAGTGAACGTATTAAATACCACCCCTGCCTTCTGGGATTAATGACCAGTCATGTTTTCAGCAACTAAAAAGTCCATTTTTTTTTCTAATATGAAAACTATGATTTCAAATCCAATTCAAAGCTTTCCCCCCTGCCATATCATTCAGACCTGACCCACAGGTTCAGAAACCTGCCAGTGGGAGAAATGGACATGGTCTCTTTACTATTTCACCACCTTGTTTTTCTACTACTCCTGTTCCCAACTAGGTTTTACTTCTGGGTTCTTCCATGTTAGGGTCAAGGGGAGGGAGATGAGGTAAATGGAAACAAATATCTTATTTGACCAGTCTGTTAGAATCTGGTAATGAGGCCCTTTGTGCAGCAAGTGCCTACCTCTGGGTTCTTTCTCTCATGGGGACACTGTGTTGGGTACTCTGGATGGGCCCCCTCTGCCTTTTCCTCACTTGATTCTAGTAGGAGAGGTAGGGCAGATAAAAACGATACTTCCTAGTCTCCCTTGCAGCTAGGGTTTCGGATTTATTTTCATTTTTGCCATTTGGATTCACTTACCAGGAGATTTGGATGACAGGAATGAAGTGAGATTCATCTTCCTAAGGCTCCTAGCTATGTTTTCTAGTAAGCAAGAAAGTAAATACATAAGCCTTTCCTGCAGCAGTGTTCCTCTGTGCATCTACCACTTTCCTGCATGTGGAGAAGTAGTGGCATAGGTGGCTGTCTTCCTAATCAAGTGGTGGCCTCAGAGGTGCTAGCTCCCCTAGTGGGTCAGCTCTGGATCATTCTGTGAATCATTTCTGGAGGCTTGTTCCTGCAACTTCTCCCAAGATTGTGCAAGGACTCATATTAAATATGTTCTTGCTTAAAATAGCATGGTTGCTTTTTCCTGCAGTGAACCCTGATCAATGACGATGCTTTTGAGCATTCTTGATGAGACCACTCTCTCCTCCCAAGAGAGCCCCCTGGAGCACAGGATGTTCCTCTCACTGATTGTCATGCCAGCCCAGCTCCTGCAACTGATGGGACACCCACACAGACTTTTTCTGGCCTTCAGACGAATCCAGACAAGAATTAGACACTTGTCTCTACACTCCAAGACGTGCAGGCCAAGTTCTCCCAAGAAATCTGTAATGAAGTTCTACTTTGGATCTGTTTCAGTAGTAAGATGTTGTACCCACTTCTGGCAAGACACTACTCTTTACAAATGATTCTTGTAAAGCTCTTCCTCATCTATCTTGAATTAGGCACAGGGGTTCTTAACAAGGGGTCCATGAGCTTGAATTGAAATAAAAAACAAACAAACATTATTCTTGTGGGGAATGTGTTGGTGCAGGTGTGATATATTTATTAAATAATGCACACTATAGTGTGGACTTAGTAAGGGCTCCCTGGTTTTCACCTGACTGGTAAAGGGGTCTGTGGAACAAAAAAGTTAAGAACCCCTGAACTAGGAGGAGCATCATCCTCTCCAATAGTTTCCTTCAAAGAAACCCTCACTCTCATCCTCTTCTGATGAGGCTGAGGTAAGGGCCACTCTCTTGGCAAGATCTACAGAGATTGCTTAACATCTTTCTTTAGAAGCCAGTGTTAGTTGTCACCTATTGTTCTCAGCTTTGGGACCTCAGCTGAAAGAAAAATAGTAGGGGAGGTCTCATTTACTGTCTTGTTACTCTATTGTGGCTGGTTTTCCAGACTTGGAGGCCAATACCCTGCTTTGGGTATTTTGGAAGGGAGGTGGGAGGATGGGGAAGGGCAGGCAAGCAAGATAAAAGTTGTCTGCAGCAGCATTGAAGTAAAACCATCACTCTGGAACAACATTCTAACTAACCCTGAGACTCTTAAAAACTGTATTTCTCCTCCAGGCTCACCCCCCTTCCAAGCTTTGCATTCTTAAAATTATTTGCTCTATTTTCCCACGTTTGTATGGTTTATAGCTGAAAAAGCTAAGGATAAAATCCCAGATTGAACCTGATGTACAAGAGATTTTTAAAATTTACTAGTCATTCAAAAAATAGTATTGCTGCATTAAAAGGAAAAAAAAAATCTCAAAGCAAAACAAACAAAATAAAAACCAGGATGCTTTTGACTTTAAAAAAGGATAGAACAACAACTAGTCCACTTGTGTGTGCCTGAATTTCCTAAAGTATAAAATGAGCAGTTGGATTAGTGGACCAAATTCCCTTCGACATGGCTCAGCGTCAACAGAACCAAAATGGTTAATCCTTAGCTACTTTAAGGAACCATTGTTCCCTTCTCTCAAAGAGCTAAGATCAGCTAGAAAAAAAAAGATTAGACCAATATTAGGCCAGGTTTCTTAAAATTGTTACATATTAGCTCAAATAATTTATTGTAGACCATGTTTAAGACTGTTCATAGATCACAAAAGGCAGCATGGCCATATTTTACCAAAAGTTTTCATGAAACGCATGTGAAGGAAGTCAAGGAAACAAGATATTAAGTGAATCCAGGTCCAACTTTAAACAACTCACTCTACCATTTGTCCCAAACAGATTAGAGATGAACCATTGCCTGAGATCAAGAGTTTTATATCAAAAAAAACCAGCAACCACCCTGTCTCATTTCCTGAGAAATACAAGTTGAACTTTGGACATGGCAATCTGCAGAGTAACAATTAGTTGAATGTTGGTTCTTGGCTCATAATGCCTATGATGGAAAAACAATGGAACAGGAAATGAATTTCTGAGACATTTACCTATCTTCAAGAATCATATCAAAGCATTCCATTTTCTGTTGGCCAATACCCCTCTCTTCCTAGATGAATTCTCTTGGTGTGTGATCCAGTAGATTTGCTATTATGGGATTTCAGTCTCTGTCCCTGATGCTGCCAAATATTTTTAATGAAGATTTGATGGAAGGCAAAAGAGTTTATTTTAGTCACACTTCTATTTTTACATTTAAATGAGAACTGTGAGCATGAAAAATAGTGGTTTGAGCCGTTCAAGAGTAATCAATATTCAAAGTATTTTGTAAGTGTATAGCATCATAATGCCCTCTAGTGGCTAACCCACAAGAAAAATACCTCAAAAGCCCCACAGGAAATAGAAATTCTCCCTTTCTACAGGTGAAATAGTCTACCTATGAAAGTATTCAATTACCTTTTATTTCTTTAATAAAAGTGAAACGCTATGCTTAGTTGCCATTGCCTTATTGCCTTATATTCAAAGATCAGGACATAACAAATGAATAATAACTATTAAGTGTCAAAAGTGTTATGATTGTTGAGTAAGGACAGTGGGTAGATGCAGCCCACCACAACTGGCTTTACCATCTCAGAGTAGAGGACTACGTCCCTGAGGGATGATGAGAAAATTCTCCTGGGAATTGGTTAATCTGTCACTGTTAATCCTTTTCCATCACTGAAATGGCTGTCTTGGAGGTGAGCTGTGAATCCTGTGCAGGAAGCAGCACCATTCAATAAAGAAAAGAACAATAGACTCAATTGAAAAGCAATCAGAAAATTGATCCAACTATTTGGTAAATGACTTGTAGGAATTGTTTTCTACATTCTTGAGTCCCCAACAGCACCCACTGGAGTGGATGCACATAAAAGGTGTTTTGTAAGACTCTGGATAAACGTTTCACAAAATTAGCCAAAGTCTTAAAATTGTTTCTTCACATACCTATTAGATAATTTCAAGTAATTAAGAAATTTAAAAATGCTTATAAATTGTTGATTTGTGTGTTTTCCTTCATTCCATTCACACTAACCTTATTACCTGAACACATATGAAAACATCTCTTTATCTCTTTTAGATAACAAGTCACAAGCTTCAAAATCTTATATTATTCACTGATAACACTGTATTTTTTAAAAAAATAAAACTCCATGACAATAGATCCCCTTAAAAGAAGACATTCTTCATAGCAAAACTGTTTGTATGACCTGACAGACATTGGTCTATGATAACAGTGTTTTTTGGAAACTAGTTGAAACATTTTCTCTCTAATAAACTCAACAAATATTTTTATTAGTCTCCCTCCATGCGCCTGCTAGTCTGTATAATAAAGTTAACTAATTGCTGGCAGTTGGCACTGGGAAGAAAGACTGAAGAACTTATGGCAACAGAGAACTTAACAGACCTTATGTCCTGCCATTAAGCAGTAAGAACTTTTCAACTTTCTTTCCCCTTTTCCCACATCAAACATTCTAACCATCCCCACAAGGAAAGAATAATAATAAAAATAACCCCCAAACAATCCACTAAAACAAATCAGTGCACAAAAAAAGGATTTGGAGCTGGAAAAATAAAGCAGGGAAGAGCCTTCTAAAGGTGAAATCTTCCTTTTCCATCAAATGTGTTTGTTTCCTAATTTATGATTTACTTCTTTCAAAGATTCCTGGCTTTGGTTTCCTTTTCTCCCCAGGACTATAAGACTGAACATTAATTCCAGCAATATAGTCATTACCATAAAATCACCTTCTCATGAAATTACTTGGCAGATTCATGGGTTTGTTATAGCAGAATTTTACCTGCCTTCCAATAAGCCTATTCTTTTTTGTATGGTGTACTAATTTAACTTGATCTTTCCCACATAGTTAGCTGGTAGACTTTACTAGTTGAGTAATCCATTTTTCCCTTGATGATTGAGATGCTAGCTTATCATATATTAATATTTTATGTTTTAAAGACTATTCACATAAAAACTATTAATGTCCCTATGTAAAATTTAAAAAATGTTTAGCATTCTTTGATTTCCTGTTTCTCCCTGCTTGATTGATTTACTGCCCTTATTTTTATTATGCTCCAATCATCTTTTACATTATTTATATGTACTTTCAAGAATTATTTTTGACATTTGCATTAAGTGTAATAAATACTTTTGACTTTGTTCTTTTTATTAATTTCTAAATTGGCTGATGTGTATTTTTAATTTATAATATCAGAAAGGATAAGTGAATTCTGGTCTTTCTTCATCTTTGTATATCCAAGAACAGGTCTTTTTATTGTTTTTATACATTAGAAATAATTGGAATGAGTATAGAACTTGTAGACTTATTGTTGTAGGACATGCAGACAATAATAACCAGACATTTTTCCATCCTAGTAAACAAATTTTTGTTTGTTTCTTTCTTTCTCTGCACAGGGCTAATAGAATTTTGCTTTGTCTTTGAAATTCAAAATGTTGACCCATTTAAGTCATTTCACTAATTTTGCCTCATACTTCATATATTTTTTAAATGCAAGGACCTAACTCTCCCCTAAGTTCAGATAAAAGTTTATCTATAGTTTTTTATATTAGCCTTTTGTCTATTTGCTTTTATTTCTTTTGGAATTTCTATTATTTTACCACAATTATATATTATTACATATTACATCTCCTGGGACTGTTTTCACACCTCTTTTTTCTTTCATCTTATTAATTTCTGCATAATTGAGTTATGAAATAATTTTATTGAACTTGTCTTCTAATTTTTTGACAATATAGTTTTTCTGTTGTATACAGTTTGTTGTTCCTTCTAGGATCCACTCACTTAAGGGCAAGATTGTGTTTCATATCTTTCTATTTCCAGTTCAGAGCTTGGCACAGAGACAATGGTGAATAAATGTTTATTGAATTGTATTTTTCAGTAAAGTTGCTCAAATATAAAAAGTGAAAAATTATTAGGAAATAATTTTTAGTGAAAACAACAGGTATATCTTGGTGTAAAATTACTGATATAGACTATATTAGTTGTGAAGTCTTTTCAGAAATTGTAATACTATGTGTAACAATTTTAGCCTAAAGCCGCTAATATTAATCAGTAACTTTAAAATCGTGTACAGCCTACTCCTACAACTCCACCCCCCGTCCCCCAACCCAGGGGTATAAAGACATGTAACAAGTATTGACATAATAACTAACATTTCCTGAGGCTTGCTAGGTGGAAGTACTCAACCAAGGGCTCTACTTGCATAATCTTATTTAATCTTCTCAACTAATTTATCAGTTAGACCTTATTTTTTTGCTGTGAGGAGACTGAAGTTTAGAGAGTAACTTGCAAAAGGTCATACAGCTAGTAGGTGGCTCAGCTGGGATTGAAGCTCAGATCTTGTTAATTCCAAAGTCTGTGATTTAATCATTAAACTGGATGAGATGGACTTTCCTTTTCTGGGTCTTTCGGATTCTGAGATTCAATGACACTATATTATTTCTTGGTGCCATAAACATCAAGCTTCTCTCCTCTCCTCCCCTCCCCTCCC
>JAQZBX010094612.1:0-12007 GCA_029593785.1 Cabassous unicinctus | reverse complement strand
CTTGGATTAAGATCCATGTGCACTCGAGAAGAATGTAAATCCTGCTGTATTTGGGTGTAATGTTCTGTATATGTCTATTGAGTCTAGGTCCTCCAATATATTGGTGAGAGTCTTTGTTTCTTTATTAATTCTCTGTCTAGAAGTTCTGTCTAATGATGACAATGGTGTATTAAAGTCCCCTGTTATAATTGTAGAGGCATTTATTTCTCCACTTAGCTTTTCCAGAGTTTGCCTCACATATTTTGAGGCACCCCGATTAGGGGCATAAATGTTTATGATTGTTCTCTTTTCTTGAGAGATTATCACTTTTACTAATATATAGTGTCCATCTTTGTCTCTTACAATAGTTTTGCATTTAAAGTTTATTTTGTCTGATATTAGTATAGCTACTCCTGCCCTTTTTTGGCTATTGTTAACTTGTAAAATTGTTTTCCAGCCTTTTACTTTCAGCCTTCTTGAATCCCTGGGTCGAAGATGGGTTTCTTGTAGACAGCATACAAATGGATCATGTTTCTTTATCCATTCTGCCCAACTGTGTCTCTTGAGTGGTGAATTTAATCCATTAACATTCAATGTTATTACTCGCAATGAATTTCTTCTGCCATATTTACTCTGGATTAATGTATGTCATATGTTGTTTTGTTTCTATTTTTTAATTTTTAAATGTTTTTAAACCCTCCTCCAACTCTCTCTCCCTTGATTTTTCCTTTCAACTTGTAGAACTTCCTTTAGTATTTCTTGAAGTGCTGGTTTCTTATTGACATACTCTCTGAACTTCTGTTTATCTGTGAATATTTTGAACTCTGCATCATTTTTGAATGCCAGTTTTGCTGGATAGAGAATTCATTGCTGGAAATTTTTTTCTTTTAGTACTTTGACTATGTCATACCACTGTCTTCTTTCCTCCATGGTTTCAGATGAGAAATAAGCACTTAATCTTATTGTGCTTCCCTTGTATGTGATGGTTTTCTTTTCTCTTGCTGCCTTGAGTATTTTCTCTTTTTCTTGAGCATTGGACATTTTGACAAGTATATGTCTTGGAGTTGGCCTGTTGGGATTTATATTGTTTGGAGTGCAGTTTGCTTCCTGGATCTGTACATCCATCTCTCTCAATAGGGTTGGGAAATTTTCAGCCATTATTTCCTTCAACACTCCTTCTGATCCCTTTCCCTTCTCTTCTCCATCTGGGATGCCCATGATGCGTATGTTTGCATGTTTTGTGTTGTCAGTTAAATCCCTGAGTCCCTGCTGGATTTTTTCTATTTTTTTGTCTATATGCTCGACTATCTGCTTGATTTCAGCTGTATTGTCTTCCACATCACTAATTCTTTCTTCTCCCTGTTCTAATCTGCTGTTATGTGTCTCCAGCGTCTTTTTTATTTCTTGGGTTGTGCCAATGATCACCATCATATCCGTTACCTTTTTGGGTATGTGTACAATTTCTTCAGGATATTTTGTCAGTGTCTTCTTCATATCCTTAATCTCTTCCTTCACTTCAATAAGATGGTTCATGATATTTGTTTAGGAATCTTTGATTAGTTGTTCGATGTACTGCATATATTCCTGGATTTTAGTTAGTTCATTGGAGTGGTCCATGTTTTCCTGTTTCTTAGTGTGGTTTGTAATTTTTTGTTGCCCTCTAGTCATCATTTTATCTTGATGGATTTATTCAGTTGATTAACTTCTCTCTCTGCTCTAGAGTTGTATTTAGCTGGTGGTTCTGTGTGTGTGTAAAGTTTTCTCTTTGATACTTTTTCTTCTTATTTTGTTTCCTTGCTTCTTTCTACGTTACCTTGAAGGGAAAAGATTAATGCCAGAGGAATCAAAAGAAGTGAGAACAGAAGAAGGATAATAGTAATAGTAATGAAAGTTAGTAGAGAGGCCAAATTGGACTTAGTGAAATGAGTATTTAACTTGTGTATGTAGTGTAGAGTAATAGGGAAAAAAGTAGAGTACCTACAATGGGCTGGGAAACCATATAGAGGAAAATATATATAATGGTTTAGAAGGCTAGAATAAGGAGGGAGGGAAAGAGTAAAGAATGGGCTAAAAGGAAAAGGCCAATATTAATTAAAAAAAGAAAAAAAACAAAATAGATAGTATAGAGGTTGACCCCCTTAACTTGTGGGCTAATGAAAAAGTTTGATGTCTAAGAACCACAACAGAAAGCAGAAGGCAGAGAGATGAGGGGAGGATAAGAGAAAGCTTTGATGCAATACCAGTAAATACTGAGAATGGGAAATCACTGAGGAAGAAGCACAGCGAAGAAGAGACTAGCTGACAGCACCTAATTTAAAAAAATGAAAGGAAAAATAAGGGGGAGGAAAGAGGAAAGAAAAGCAAGAGACCAAAAATAAACAGAGAAAAGCCAAACAATCACACCATCAAGCAGTCAAACAAATCTAAGGAGAAAGTGTTCCTTCTAGTGTACTTGTGGATCTTCAAAGCCTGCTTGCATTTATCTATTACCCTTCAGTGTTGTAACTGTAGGTATTAAGGCAGATTTTTGATAGTATATTAAATTAGGAACAGGAATTCATTTTTTTAAAGTGACTGTCTTTTTTTGAGGGGGGGTGGTATAAGGGACCCAAAGAAGTCCTCTGCTAGATCACCTCCTTCACCGAGGTGGCCCTAAATAGGGTCATGGAAACTAATCAAGCCCTACTCACTTCCTTACCTCCCCAGGAGTGCTGAGGCTTTGATGCTTGTCAGTACAGAGTGATAAAATTGTCTGACTCCGCCCCCTCTTGGCCAAGCCTTAGTATCAGCGGGCAGCTGCATAAAACCAGTTTGCTCAGCAGTTTTGCCTCTCCCCTCAGCCTAGCAGTGTTTCCAGCTGGTTTATCTGCTCCCTAAAGCTATGAGGGGAAACTCAAGTGACAGAGAGACCGGGAGGGAGGGGAAGCGTTCTCGCCGAGTGGCAGAGGCAGGGAGGGGTGTGAGGCGAGCAGGGGAGCCGAGCCTGGGATACTGGCCCGGAAGACCTGTGGCAGCGGCAAGGGAGAGCAAGGAAGGCCGAGTGGACACGGCGGCAGCGGCAGGAGGGGCATCAGAGTCGGAAGTGCCTGGAGTGATGGGGAGTGGCGGGAGGGGCAGCAGAGTCATGAGCAGCTGGGGGGATGAGGAGTGGTGGGAGGGGCGGCAGAGGCGGGAGTGGCTGGAGGGAAGAGGAACGGCGGGACGGGCAACAGAGGTGGGAGCGGCGGGAGGGGCATCAGAGGCAGGGAGAAAAAATATAAAAAATAAAAATAAAAATAAAGCTATGAGGGGGTCCAGGCAGCCAAATCCACAGAAGTTAAATCCCTCTCCACCTTCTGTCAGAGCCCTCCTTTCCTCAGATTATGGTCCCACATACCAGCAGGCAGCAGGAGTCACGGATGTAGGATCCGTGGCACCAGCCAGCTGTTTTCTGTGTGGGCAGCGCTCAGCCATCTGTGTTGACCACTACAGGCAGCCTCAGAACTCAATCTCCACTGATCATTCCACGTCGTCGATCTGCCAGCTGTTAGATGACCCAAGCTTCTCTGTGCGCCCACAGCACAGACTCTTGGGCAGGACCGTGTCCACAGTCAGCCGTCCCCAGAGACCTGAATCATGAGCACCCACCTAGATCGACGCCATCTTGCTCTCTCTACTCATAATGAATTTCTTGCTTGGGCCATTTTTATTTGGGTTAATGTATGTCACATGTTGTTTTGTTTTTGTTTTCTGTCTTCTTAGTTGCTATTAAACTCTCCTCCAACTCTCTCTCCCTTGTTTTTCCTTGCAACTTGTAGAACTTACTTTATTGTTTCTTTAAGTGCAGGTTTCTTATGGACATACTCTCTTAATTTCTGTTTTCCTGTGAATATTTTAAACACTCCATCATTTTTCAATGCCAATTTTGCTGAGTAGAGAATTCATGCCTGGAAGTTTTTTCTTTTAGTATTTTGACTATGTCATACCACTGTCTTCTTGCCTCCATGGTTTCAGCTGAGAAATCAGCACTTAATCATATTGTGCTTCCCTTGTATGTGATAGCTCTCTTTGCTCTTGCTGCCTTGAGTAATTTCTTTTTGTCTTGAGCATTGGACATATTAACAAGTATATGTCTTGGAGCAGGCCTGTTAGGATTTATGCTGTTTGGGGTGCACTTTGCCTCTTGGATCTGCACATCCATCTCTCTCAATAGGGTTGGGAAGATTTCAGCCATTATTTCCTGCAACACTTCTTCTGTTCCCTTTCCCTTCTCTTCTCCTTTTGGGATGCCCATAATGTGTATGTTTGAGCATTTTGTGTTATCGTTTAATTCCCTGAGTCCCAGCTGGATTTTTTCTATCTTTTTATCTATTTTTTCTACTATCTGTTTGATTTCAGATGTATTGTCTTCCACATCACTAATTCTTTCTTCTGCCTCTTCAAATCTGTTGCTATGTGAATCCAGTGTCTTCTTTTTTTCTTGGATTGTGCCATTGGTCACCATCATACCCATTATCTTTTTGGGAGTGTTTATAATTTCTTCAGTATATTTTCCCAGTGTCTTCTTTACATTCTGAATTTCTTCCTCACTTCTTTAAGTTGGTTCATGATATTTATTTGGAAACTTTGATTAATTGTTCAATGTTCTGCTTACATTCTGGTTTTTATTTTGTTCGTTGGATTGGTCCATGTTTTCCTGTTTCTCAGTGTGGTTTGTAATTTTTGGTTGCCCTCTAGTCATCATTTTATCTTGATGGATTTATTAAGTTGATTAACTTCTCTCTCTGCTCTAGAGTTGTATTTAGCTGGTGGTTCTGTGTGTGTAAGGTTTTCTCTTTGATACTTTTTCTTCTTATTTCAATTCCTTGCTTCTTTCTATGTTCCCTTGAAAGCAAAAGATTAGGGCCAGAGGAATTGAAAGAAGTGAGGAAGGAATAAGGTTAATAGTAATATTGATAGAAGTTAGAAGAGGGGCCAAATAAGACTTAATGAGGCAAATATTTAACTCTTGTAGGCAGTGTAGAGTAATAACAAAGAAATTGGAGTACCTACAATGGACTGGGAAACCAAATAAAGGAATATATATATAATGATTTAGAAGGCTAGAATTATGAGGAGGGAGGGAAAGATTTAAGAAAGGGCTGAAAGGAAAGAGTTAATATTAATAAAACAAGAATAAAACAAAATAGAGGGAATAGAATTTGACACCCTTGTGTTGTGGGCATATGGAAAAATGTGGTATTTAATAGCCACAACAGAAGGCAGAAGGCTGAAAAATGAGGAAAGGATAAGAGATAGTTTGGAATACAATATCAATATATATAGAGAATGGGAAATTCCTGAAGAAGAAGCACAGCAAAGAAGAGGCAAGCAAGCAGCACCTAATTTTAAAAAAATGAAAGAAAGGGGGGAGGAAAGAGGAAAGAAAAGCAAGAGACAACAAATAAACAGAGAAAAATGAAACAACAACACAGGCAAGCAGTCAAACAGACCTAAGAGGTTTCAATATTTCCTGGGGTCACTGTGGATCCTCTCAACCTGATTGTGTTTATCAATCAATTTCCCCAAAGCATTGTATATGCAGGTCCTGAAGCAGCTTTTGTCTATTAAACTAAATTAAAAAGAATTTACTTTTCATTTATTAAAGTGATCATTTTATTTACTTATTTATTTTTTGGCATAATACAGGACCAAAAATAAGTCCTTCTCTATACTATTCCCCTCACGGAGGGGACCCTAACTGGGTTTGTGGAAACTAATCAAGCACTTCTCAATTTTTGTATTCCCCAGGAATGATAAAGTTCTGATGTTTGTCATTGTAGGACACTAAAAATGGCAGAATCCACCCTTCTGGATCAGAGCCCCAGCATCACCAGTTTACTCGGCAGATTCGCCTCACCCCTCAACCTGGCGGTGCTTCAAGCTGGCTTATCTGCTCCCTAAAGTTATGAGGGGGTCCAGGCAGCCAAAACAACAGCTAAAATATCCCCTCTCTGCTTTCTGTCAGGACTCTCCCTCTCTTTGAGCGTGACCCTCTCCCCAGATCTGCTGGGCCTGAGGTTTATCCCTGGGCAGCTAGTCAAATCAACTTCCTCAGCAGTTTCATCCCTCCCCTCCTTTGGGTGCTGATTCACTGCAGCTGGTTTGCTCATCTAAGTTGCAGTGGTCTTCAGGCAGCCAAATCCCCAGAAAATAAATCTCTCTTGTGGGGTCTCCCCGCTCAGAAAATGCCCCCTCCCACTGGGCCCTGTCTCCCAGGTACTGGATGGGAGTGGCGGTTCCAACTGGCTTTTTTTCCCCATAAGGGTGGGGGTCAGCCGACTGTGTTAACCACCACATACAGAACTAAATCTCACGAATCTCAGTGGTTCAGTCCACGCCATTGATCTGCCCAGATAGATGTCCCAAGCTTCTCACTCCACACACCCACAGCACAAACCCCCATGCAGGATCTCTTGGAATATTTCTTACATCATGATAAAATATCAAGACAATATTTCTCATTAACTACACAACATATCACATGTTCAAAACTATTTTTCAAGCCCTGACTTCAACATGTCTGGAAAGTTGTGTGTTTGTGGTGTGTCTCTTTTAAAGACTCCTGTGTTTTACATTTTTCAAAATAGTCCTGATTTGGAGAGTGGATTTTTTTTCTTTTTCATTCTAATTTTGTGAATTAGAGTGCAGTTTCTTTTCTACAGGATTCTGTTCTCTTTCTTTTCTTTTTTTTTTTTGCAGTGTCTTTTCTCCTGAGGCTTTTTCCAAAGATCCCATCCTCCATGCCCCCGAGATCCAAATAATTTATCTTCAGCACTAAAATTTGATATATCTGGTGTCTGGTGACTTTTGATAATTTTGGCCCTCCATTGAGACGATAAGAACTTCTCCTTCTATTCTCATTTCTTGCTCTGCCCTCGGATTTCATTGCTCTGAGTGTATCTAGTTGGAAATACAATGATTTCCCTAATGGTCTCATTATGTGTGGTTATTTGTGTCAATGGGATATGGGCAATTGTCAAAGAAGAATTTTTTTCTCCGAACGAATGAATGCCTTAATGGAAATGGCATGATAAAAAATATATATTTCATACCTAGAAGCTATTATGACAGAATGTTACTCCTGGAATAAATATTGGAATTTTGCTTATATTAATTTCCATTATATCAAACTAGTTATTTCCTTTATAAGTGTTTGTCTCATACTACCTCTTTCATATCATTGATTTTATTAAATCTAGCCAAATTTCACTTCCAGTAAAAAATTACTTTTTCTATCAAACATAATCATTTCTGTGTATAATTTTATATTAAATATATTTGCAGCAAGTTTAAGAAGGAAATGCATTGTTACCTTTCTCTGCATTATGTGGTATGTGATCATATATCAATTGAATGGATAGATAATTGAAAAATTTTTCAAGGACTCCCAGTAAAACATCTCTATATGGCAGTGTCAACAAAGAGTCAGAGAGGTGAATAATTTCTTCTTTCTTCATCTGGATTTTCTTTCTTTATTTTAATTATTATAGAAATATTCGAAGGGTTTTATAATGATTTAAGAGAGCAATGCAAGCCTTTGTAAGTATGACAATCACCAGGAAATGTACACATTCAATAAATAGGATATTGGATTAATAGTCATCTTTGAAACTGATTTTTTTGAAAAATATTGTTGACAGCAGAAAAAACACATAAAAATGTGGCGTCATTCATACTGATTATTCATCTATGAAAGACCGTTTGGAGAAGTATTAAAAAATGATTCACAATTCAATTTCCTCCTTGAGATGTGTGCATAGGTGCACTCTAAGGAGTTATGCATCTTTATTTTGTAAGGTCATGTGTTTTTCTCTTCACTACAATTTTTGTATGTTTATGTGTGACTGATACCTGTCGCTGAAAAATTGATGAAGTTAAAGGGGGTGCTGTGAGTCAAACAGGCAGCTTTGCAATTACCAATTTGTCTAAAGTGGCCCTTTTTGTTTCTCTTTCTTGTTGAATTCTATAATCACGTGTGCATAGAATGAATGGCATTACATTCTCTTAATGGGCTAGGTCCTCATTTTTATGAACCATTCCTCTCCCTCATGATACCTTGTGAATTGTTGGCTAACTCTTTTTCAACTAATGGACCTTAGCAGTGACTTTTCTCTACTGTGTGTGAAGAGACTTTCACAAGCCATAGGAGAAATTTTGAGTTTGAGGGCTGCTTATTCTGAGATCTAACGTTTCATTTGGGTATCTGTGAATTCTGCTTTCTTTGTGTAAATGAGTTTGATTTTATCTCCAATTCATTCTAAAAAATTACAAAGTGGCATAAGAACATTTATATATATAGATATGTACATCACAATCCCACTGAACAGGAGAACGACACAAAGATATCCAGAAAATCAGGAAAGGCTCTCCTGAAACAAAACCTTGAGCCTCATAACCATTCCATAAACAATCTTGAAGTCATGTAAAATTATTTCCTCTAAACTATCAATTTAAATTTGTGATTATAATAAATGGAGGAATCACTGAGAAGAATTTGGTTTCCACTGATTATTTTTCTCATAGTTAGAGTAGTTTAACATTATTTCATCAACAATTAGGAAGAAAATTGGTTCTAAAAATTTATTTGAAAAAGACATTCCACACAATCTCATATCACTGAAGCCATTTAATTTTAAAGAATTTTCTATAT
The DNA here is from genome assembly GCA_029593785.1 of Cabassous unicinctus. Lineage (NCBI taxonomy): Eukaryota > Metazoa > Chordata > Mammalia > Cingulata > Chlamyphoridae > Cabassous > Cabassous unicinctus. The sequence continues at coordinate 3,357 of JAQZBX010094612.1, read as the reverse complement.
AAAAGGGCTAAAAGTTTCATTTCCCATTAGAATTGACATTTGGTGTGGAAAAATTCTTTCTCTCCAAGTTAAGGTTTATTAGTAGATGATAATAGATATTTATCCATTCTTTTAAACTTGTATTTTACTGAGTTCTTTACATTTTTCTTTTTTAAATACACCAAATTTGGATATGAGAGACTATCATCCTTATCTGACTTATATGTTCTTTTCACCTTCAAACTGCTCCATTCTTGTTTTTGTAACATAATCTGCAAAAAAATGAAACATTTATGCACTAGACCCTAATGTCATGTGTTTTGCTCTTCACTGCAAGTTTTTGTATGTTCTTTATGAGTGATATCCATTACTAAAAAATTAATGAAGGGAAAGAGGGTGGAGTGAGTCAAGCAGGAAATTTTGGAATTACCTATTTCTCTAAAGTGGTCTTTTTTAAAATTTTAATTGTTGAATTCTATTTTCATGTGTGCATAGAATAGATTGCTGTACAATCTCTTTGATGGACTAGGTCCCTAATTTTGTGACCCATTCCTCTTCCCCATGATAACCTGTGAATAGTTGACTCCCTCATTGTCAACTAATGGAACTTAACAGTGACTTTTATCTCCTGTGTGGGAAGAGACTTTAAAAAGCCATAGGAGTCATTTTGAGTTCAGTTGCTGTTTATTCTGAGTTCCAGCTTTTTGTTCTTTTATTTGTGGATTCTGCTTTCTTTGTAACAATGATTTTGATATTATTTCCAATTCCTTCTAAAAATTACAATATTGCATGAGAACACTTCTATACATATGGATACCTACATCACAATCCCACTGCACTGGAGAATGATACAAAGATATTCAGAAAATAAGGAAAGGCTTTCTTGAAACAAAACCTGGAGCCTCCCTTTAAAATCATGAAGTCATGTAAAATGTTTTCCTCTGAATTATCAATTTAAATTTATGATTATTAAAAAATGGATGAATATCTGAGAAGCACTTGGTTTCTTCCAATTATTTTTCTGCAAGTGAGAGTAATTTAACATTATTTCATCAACATATAGGAGGAAAATCGGTTCCCAAAATTTATGTGAAAAAGGCATTCCACACAAACTCATGTTACTGGAGCCTCTTAATTTTAAAGAATTTAGCATTTAAAAGGCCTAAAAGGCTTCATTTCCAATTAGCATTGACACGGTGTGTGGAAAAATTCTTTCTCTCTATGTAATGGTTTATTAGTAGATAATAGATGTATAACCATTCTTTTAAAATTGTATTTTACCGGATACTTTAATTTTTTTCTTTTTTAAATACAACAAATTTGTGTATGAGCTCATCATCCTAATCTGAGTTACATCCAGTTTTCACCTCCTCACTGCACAATTCTTGTTTCTGTAAATACAAATTTTTAACAGAATCTATATGCAAACAAAACATTTATGCACTCGATCATCATACCCATAAAAATTTCTTCAATCATCACAGGACACTGTAATGGATTATTTCTTACATCATGATAAAATATCATATCATTATTTACCCCTAGCCACAGACCATAGCATATGTTCAAAACTCTTTCCAAGAACTGCTGTCATCTTGTCTAGAAAGTTGTGTGTATGTGTTATGTCAGTTTTATAAACTCTTGTTTTTTTAATTTTTTTCCACATAGTCCTGAGTTGGCTAGTGGATTTTTTCCCCTTAATTCTAATTTTGAGTATTAGGGAGCAATTGCATTTCTCCAGGATTCCATTCTTCTCTTTCTTTTCTATTTTTAGCAGCTCCTATTCTCCTTCTACTGCCTTTTAGAAATATCCCATCTTTCATGCCCCAAAGTTCCAAATAATTACTCTGCATCACTAAAATGGATGTATCTGGTTTCTTGTGACTTTTGATAATATTGGCTCTCAATTGAGATAACAATAGTTTCTCATTGTATTCTCATTTCTTCCCCTGCCCATTGATTCCATTGCTCTGAGTATCTCTCATTAGAAATACGATGATTTTCCAAGTGAACATTTTATTTGTGGGAATTTGTGCCAATGGGATATGGACAATTCCCAAAGAGGAATTTTTTACTCAGAAAGAATGAAGGCCTTAATATAAATTGCATAGTAAAAAAAAATATTTCATGCCTTGAGAAATTATTCTTTCTGAATGTTCTACCTATAATATAATAATTAGAATTATTTTTAATTTATTTCTATTATATCAGAGGAATTATTTTCCTTTATAAGTGTGTGTGCCATACTAACTCTTTCTTATTATTGACTATATTAAATCCAACCAAATTTCACTTCCTTTTAAAATTTACGTTTTCTGTCAAACTTGTACCAATTTCAGTATGTAATTTGTATTAGGAGATGATTACAAAACGTAAAAAATTCCATTCATTGCTACCTTTCCTCACACAATGAGGCATGTGTTCATATATCAATGGGATGAATAGATAACCAAAATCTTTTTTCAAGGACACCCAGGAAAATCCCTACATATGGCAGTGTCAACAAAATTTTCAGAGGTGAATAATTTCTTCTTTGTTCAAATGAATTTTCTTTCTTTATTATAATTATTATAGAAATATTGAAAGAGTTTAATAATGATTGAAGAGAGCAATGCACGTCTCTGTGAACATACCAATCACCAGAGAATGTATACATTGGATCAATAGAATATTGGTTTAATATTTACCATTGAAATAGATTTGTTTTAAAAAATTCTATTGATGTCAGAAAAAGCACACTTAAGTGTGGCATCATTCAAACTAATTAGTCGTGTTTGATAGACAGTCTGGCCAAGTTTTACAAAATGCTTCACAATTCAATTTCCTCCTTTAAATGTGTGCATAGGTGTGCTGCATGGAGTTATGCAGCTTTATTTTGTAAAGTCTTGTGTTTTGCTCTTCACTACAAGGTTTTGTATGCTCAAGCATGAATGAAATTCATCCATAAAAAATTGATGAAATGAAAGAGGGTGGTGTGAGTCAAACTGGAAATTTTGGTATTACCAATTTCTTTAAAAGTGGTCCATTTTGGTTTTTCTTCATTGCTGAATTCTATAACCACCTGTGCCTAGAATGGATAGCAGTACATTCTCCCTGATGGACTAGGTAAATGTTTTTATGAACTATTCCTCTCCCCCATGATATCTTGTGATTACTTGACTCCCTCTTTTTCAACCAATGGACCTTATCAGTGACTTTTCCCTCCTGTGTGGGAAGAGACTTCCACAAGCCATAGGAGAAAATTTGAGTTTGGGAGCTGTATATTCTCTGTTCCAGCATTTTGTTTGTGAATCTGTGTATTCTGCTTTCTTTTTAAGAATGAGTTTGATTTTATTTCCAATTTTCCTAAAAAATTACAATATAGCTTAAGAACATTTA